>NMRB01001486.1:16901-29331 GCA_002633025.1 Notospermus geniculatus
TATTAACACAGGAAGGGAGACTTTCCCTGGTGGATTTTCTGACTCTGTTGTTGACTTTTGATGACGTCATTTCCTCTTCAAATTCATTGGTTTATCGTCTGCAAAATCTCGCTGGGCATTGTTCATTTTCAGAATCTTGTTGAAAAGAACGATCTCTGGACATTTTTCATGATGCATCGTCAGTAGAGGAAATGTAACCCCGTGACGTCATGAGGTAACATCAGTCGTTGCGCCCTCTACGTTTTACTCTTCCCCATGCAAAAGATGTGTCGACGTCGATGTCAAGTGATGTCAACGTGTTTTGCCTTTGATTAGTAAAATCAAATAATACCACTTCACGCTTATTAGATTCTGTTTTCTTCATGTCCCGAAGATAATTATTATCTTGAAGCCAAAGACCGAGACGCCGCCGAGGACCAGCTCCCATGGGAACGGGTCACAGTTTGAAGTCGTACCTTTGCCAGAAACAATAGAAATTAGCGGCGAGGAGCTATAGCCGTTAATTGATTTGAGGAGATATTATGAAATATGCTCCAGTGATTCTGAGATTTACTGATTAGTGGGTCGTTTGAGATGGCGGTAGCCGCCTTCAAGATAAAGAAGTGATTCCAGGAGCTCACTTTGTTTGGCAATGCCATTTGTCAACTTGTACTGGCTCATGTGGCTACAATATTGTGGAACGTACACATATGTACACACGTGCTTTCCACAGCCATTACCCCTACCTACAACCGGGAGTTAAGTTGCAAAAAAGCAAAAACCGTTGTCTTTATTATTAAGAGCATCGCATTATGCTCGGTATCGGCGACCTTTGGGTCTACTGACATGGGCGTAGATGAATGTTTCGTCTCTTTAGTATGTATATACCGTACAGTTCAGCTTTAAGAACTCTAAGACAGTATTCCGTTTACGCGTTTAATCCACAACGAAAATGCCAACATCGCGGACTGAGTGTGTTACAAGTGCCATTGAAGAGGCTCAAAGAGGAGAGTAAGAGTATTCATCATTCATGATGCGTTCCTAAAGCATCCTTGAATGCCCCTTCAGATTCTGAGTGATGCGGCATGGTGTCGCCAGGATGATTCAGAAAGGAATATAAGATCTAAAGATCTTAGAGAAATCTTTAAAGTTGTCGACAAAGTCTTTGCTTTGTTGGACAAGAGCGAGGTTTTTTGTTTATCATACTGGTAGCTGATGGTTCGACAGGTAACTGGTTGCTCTGCTTACCCGAAAATACCAATTTCGTCCAATGTGTTGAAATCTAAAACCTGAAGTCTTAACTATTCATACAAACTTCTACGAATTCGTCAACATGCAAATCATAATAAAGACAAGTCTCCATCAAACTATGATGGCGTTACTTTACTTCCGGTTCAGAGAGGGAATTCCTTCACAATTCCGGAAATGTGTGACCACTCGGAGATAAAGGCGCTGGGGGAGTCCCTTGGCAAGGACAAGGAGAAAAGCCAACCGACCATCCCAGGGATCCCGCACTTTAATTTTTTTCCATTTTAAAACAAACTTAATTGAAATTTAAAATCATGATAAAATCTTTTAGATAGTCCAGCTGGTCTCAATCAAATTAAATTTGAAAACCATAAATCTTTAAAGATAGTTTGGAGACCGTCACGTCAGTCAAGAAATGCCCATAGGGTCACTTGAAAGAAAATGAAATGGTTTTATTGACATTGCTATTTCAACCATATGTTTTCCCAAAGTTTTTATCAATTACGAAAAAACACCTTCCTCTTAAACACTTAAATTTTGCTCCGTTTTTTAAATTGGCTTTGACAGTTTCCGAGGACAATTTAAAAATTTAATGCCGTCTGAGGAATTAGGGGACAATTTTTCCACATGCGACACTTTGACTAAACGAATTATGAAATTTGAGTAAGCCATCGGTCGACTTTGTTCCCTTGGGGTGGCTCAGTCTTTCCCACTTCATTCTTACTGGGTTACCAGAAACAATGGCGAATTAACCAACTGGGGAAGATGGCTATGTCATACATCAATTTTGCTCAAAATGAAATGATGGAGAGTGGTTCCACCCAAATGGACATGGGGGAGATGATTAAAGATATTTATGATACAAGTTGGTCTAAATGGCATGCTAATGATTGTAGGAGGGCTCAAACCGTTGCTAAATGTCTTTTATGAAAACTTCCACTTCATGGTGACATGAGCATGATCCTAACTGTAAGGAGGTTGATTTCAGTACTAGGTAGTGCATTCAGCTTGAGGTGGATATGATCTTTTCTTCAGCTGATCCCTTCAAGCCATCATTCAAGAAAGTAGTAGGCACTCCCTGTCGGGGATACTCTCTTCTTTTACACCGGCTGTGCATAAGACCATGTTTTCTAGGTACGTTTGGTCTACGGCACTTTGGCACAAAACGTTCTGAATACATTTTTTTCTGGGACACCCAGTAAGTTTATTTTTCAACTCTCTCATTCTCATTAACTTCTTGCCTGCGATACCGTCGACCCGGACTATCTTCTTACATCGGTGAGTCTCCTTAAAGGATTCCATTACGATCACTTCCCGACGAGGAAACCGCCCTCCCTGCTCCCTCTGACCCTGACTTTATAGTCAATGATGAAACCCTAGCGTCCTACTCCCAAAGGACGTGACTCACCTAGACTAACGATTATCTGATATGACAAAACCAGAAAACAGGATTCATAGTTTTGCCGCGGGCTATGCTGCCTCTTCAGTTGGTTAAATCTTTTGCGTCAGTGTTTACACCGAGAAATAGATGTGGAGCCTCCGTACATCTAGATACGTGCCTCTACACACTGGTCCCCCAATTCAGCTCTCCAATCCCAACGTGGTTCGGATCGTCATAAAGCGTGATTTTGGTTTGACCAACTGAAACAACTGACTCAAGTCCGTCCGCATGATTGTTTTCGTGCTCCTCCCTTGGAAGTACTCTCGAAGTGTTGGCATAAAACAGATAATTTGAAAGAATATTATTTTAGAACGTGCAAGTACACCAATGCTTCCTAGTAATCGAGTCGATTTACATGTAGTCCTACGGTCAATGAAGACCGTCTCTTTCTGTTCAAAGAGGCAAAACAAAGGAGAATAGCCCTTTTGGACGATGTATATCATGGGGCTTTGCCGAATGAAAAACCAGTGTAGAACTTGCATTTGAGTAATACAAGGCTTCTACATTAGGTGTTACACTGACCATTCGGAAAATACACACATTTCTTCTTGTATCTCAATTTGCCTTTTGACGCAGCATTCTCCTTTCGTCAACGACCAATTAAGATTCCTCTGGCCAATATGATAGCATTAAATCACCATTATACACCCCAGGAGCGATTCTCTGACCACACTGATGGCAGGTTGAGTAATTTTGTCCCATTTGACCAATACTCGTGACACATCAAGTTGTTGGGGACACCGCTGGACATCTCGTCCCCGACGAGTTCACAGCCATCATCAATCAGATGACAGGTATGCTGTGGTACGTCTTGAGTGTCCGCGTAACTGGTGTCACCCCCTATTGGGATAACAACTGTTCCGGATGTTCAAAACCGGAAGCTTTGGTCAATTCAGCAAATTGTGGCTTCTTCTGGAATTCGTAATCTTGTGGTGCAAATCTGTTGAGTTCTTCTCATTTGTTGGGAAAAGTACAATGTCCGTTATGGCACAGTCAGCAGATTCAGCTCACGTGGGTCGACTGCACTATTTGTTACGCTGATGTATAGCCTACAGGCCTCTAGAGTTCGGATCTCCAAAACACTGCAGGATAAGTGACTGACATGCATCATAAATTGGTCTTTCCACTTTAGAGTTGAAAAGAGTGAGCACTGGAGAAACGAAGAAGAAACTAGTAGATGTCGTGTCACTCAACTTCCATGTTCTATCCTAAGATTCAGAGAAAGGTGGCGAACCAGTCAACGATGGATCCGCAAGCAGCTCTCAACGAGCACTTTCCAACGGACCAACATGACTGACAGAGTTTCCTTGATATACATTGTATCAGCATCATTCGACCCCGAGAACTCAGCAAGTCAGTTCGTTGTTCTAATTGAAAATACCTTTGGACAATGCGTAGCCGTACATCCAGCTCCAATCATTCTGCTGTAGTGAAACTATTTCTTCCGTCGGCAGCATCATTCTCGGATCACGCTAATAAAACATCCATTAACGTGGTCTGGTCAGCTTAGCAGACATGTCTTCCATTGTGTGACGTGTTGTCAGAACGCTGCACCAGGCATTACAAACAATTATCCAACAGTAAAGGCTACTTACTGCCTCTTGAAGGTGCCATGAATCACCATCAACCATCAAGAAAATTAATATTACGCTTTAACTCCCGTCGATGAACTTGTAATCCAAATTTTATTGTGGCAATCAAATGGATTGGTTGCTTTGTTTGTGGGGGAGATTAGTGTTGGGTCATTTTGGAGGTCGTGGTTTGGTGCTTAACATGACACATGTCGTCAGGTGAGGATTATCTGGTCCTGTGTCCCATTTCAACTTGACCCCGACTTCCTGTGCCCACAAGCGACGATAGGTACAGGGAGTTCGGGTCAAGCTAAAACCGCACATAACCAGTTAATTCTCAATTGACGATGTGTCGAAGTTGTTGAGGAGGAATGAGGTAGCCAGAGATCGAAGGTTCAGTTGTTCAGACTTCGACGAGCATTGGCTGTCAGAGTCTCCTTATGAAAGTCCATCGAGAGGAAAGGACGATGTTTTACATCCCATGGTCCAAGGCCGCCATACATTTTATACTGTGAGCCGGCTATAGGGTTTCTTTATTTCAGATTTACTTGTAATGTTGGGATCCAGCTCATTACACTTCTGGTAGCTCGGCTTGAAAGTGCCAGCCTGAAGAAGACCCGGTCGAAAATTTGCTAAGATTCTGGAAATTGACTTCCTGTTTATCATCATTATCACCGGCTATCGAAGGAGTGTAGGACGCAGAATGCCGTGGATGAAAGGAGGTTGACGTATAGATCCTGAAGGGCAACACCTGCTGCGAATAAAAGCACTCTAGCCTGATATTTGGTCATCAATCTTCAAGTAACTCCCTTTGAGCCACGTGGACTGTACTTCCTATGCTATAAACACAACTTTACTAAAACCTTTTCTACGAGGAGCAGTTTGTGTGTCATCATTTCACGCCATCCCTACAGATACCAAAAATCTGATGTACATTTCAAAACGTTGAGCTGTGCCTACCAACAGAAGTTCGCTGATTAGACTAACTCCTGTACGACTTTCCCACTCTACTGCAGTGAGTCACTAGCTTCGTAAATCCTAACAGGCCATGATGACAATGGAGATGAGCCCGAGAATAGCCAGCAGGTACACAAAACAGGTCAAATTATATCATGTATGAGGCACCCTTCTCCTTTATCTCATTAAATTCATGTTAAATTTTCAGATCCGATGGATTTGTGGCAATTTGAGCTTATTGAATAGATTCCAAGGATTACCAGCTGTTCCACTGACTAGAACCCCCCCCCTCGAAGTTTTAATTTTCCAAATCTACAGTTATTACGTTCATCGAAGCAAAATTTCGGCCAATTGGCTCTTTAGCCAATGCGAGTTTGAAGGGACAAAACTGTGTAATATCATGTATTTGCTTCAGTAAACCTCACAAAGATGACTCTATACTTATACTTATTCCGATTACAGTTACTGGTGGGGATGCACAATCATCAGAACAGCCTATTTGAAAGGAAATTGTATGTCACTGTAACAATGCAATTCTTTTCTCATTATTTCTTGAGAATTTCATCGTTTGATATTAATTCGCGTCGATTTTGAAGGGTGGCGAACGGCTCTATTTGACGTAATCATATCAACTTGTCAGGAGGTAATACCTGGAGATATTATCATGGAAGGTCTGAGGGCAGGAAGTGATCAAATTGTTTTTCACCATCCATTCGGAATTTCACAATAAGCAATCTTCTTCATTGTCAAGTTCATCTTATATTGCCTTCTTACATCATCATACTCAAGAAAATGAACAAAGTAGTGAGAAACATGTTGGGTCGATGTTGTAATGACGCAGTATAAGAAGACAAATGGTGTGTACCAGGCGGCGCTTCTGCAGTTTTTGGTTACATCATGAGAAGGTATACATCGTTGAACCAGTTCACAGAAGGCCGTGGCCGTGTGGCCGTTGCAGTTTCCCCTGCTTGGTGTGGCCAGGTATCTCGCTTTATCTTGAACACAGACGAACTTTAGTCACCCATTGTGTGACATCCAGATGGTATATGCGCATTTTGGTGGCTTCACTTAACCCAAACGACACCAGCAATGGTCATTAAGCCATTCTTATCGTAAAATAATCGAGCAGATAGGATCAAAATCGCCCATGTGGCTGCCCAGAGATGGAGGATTGAAATTTGAGGGAGTGAATGGATGAATGGTCTGGGATGCACATCACAGCGTCGTCTGCTCTGTTAAATTAAAGTATCTGTGGGTGAATCACGTGATGGAGGAACTCAGTGAAGCCATAACTGTGGTTGTCTGCTGGAATTGGCAGTTCAACCATCCATCCAAATCGTTGACTCATTTCTATGGTCACCTATTGTATAATCCTTGTTTCCTGATGATGTTTGTTAATCCTTTATCTTTGATGACTGGTATGCCTCAGCAGGTGTCTCTCTTAATTTGTCCAGCCTCCTCGCATGACGGGTTGTAAGGTTTCACGTTTGTTGGAGAGAATATTTCCGACTCTTCAGTCCCTATTCACGGTACATGCCTACAGATGAAACAACTCCTGGCTGTGAAAAGTGTTTTTGACACCCGTTATTGGCGCTACTGAAAAGTGGGGACCCCCTTCCCCCGAACACACACGGCTCTGACGGCCTTGTACCTACTGTGCCCTAGGCAAAAACACCGATTAGCATTACCAGAATATTGTTCTGCCTATTTTTTTGATAAATCCTGCAGACGCCGACTACAAGCACGCCATAATTGCAACATACCTGTCACCTCCACCGGACCACGTTTTGTCTCAGTTTTATTAAGCCAACTAATTTCTCCGACCATAAAGTCCATCTTAAAAGAAAAAAACAGCCGAACTCTTGACGATGTCTTTGTGTAGCTAAATGGCTCTCATCTACCATTCAGTTCTTATTTCGGACTGCTTACACATTCTTTGTTCTCTCCAAGTCGATATGAAGTTTTTTCATGAGCAGCACTGGTCGTTTTGATAATTAGAAAAGAGATATTAAGGTTTATTGCCGAGGTTTGAATAGAGCGGGCAGGGTGGCTCCACCCCGAAGAAAGTAATAGCCCGTATGGAGGAGGTGTCGGTGTGGACTCGGAGGGTATTGTGAGTCCGTGATATTAATCATGTTTCTATTGGCAGGTAACACTAGAAGGACTCTGGAACCATTGTTTGTGGGGAGGTTCCTGCTCGTGTGACACCCTGCAAGAGAAGAGCTTATTATCACTTCGATTTTAAATCTCTTTGATGTCCGCGCGCTGGGACCGTTCCAGGATCCCGTGTCTTCTACTTTGTGACGTCACGGATGAGTACCAACATCGGGTCTCCCTACCGCCTTAATAAGTCTTCACAAAAGAGAACCCGCCTGAACTGCTATGACCAGGGGTGTTATAAGGTTTTAAACCGTCGTCAAGATCGAATTGATTTCAGAGTGTCACGAAGCATCTTGTTGAAAAAGGTTACTGTAAGTTCACTGCCACAAAACAATGGAAACCGTGGTTCATCTAACCGCCATTATGAAATTTGGCTATCATTTGCAAGATCTCTGATTTTATGGAAACCGAGCATTCCCCACCCTATCAATTCGACCCATCTGTCTGCCCCGTGCTCTCCCACCCCAGGCAAGACTTCATTATCCCCCCAGCATGGTATCGACCGTCCTCGGACCCATTATCATGGACCAGTGTCACTTGCTACCAAACTTCTACATTTTTTTGAAAATCTCATTTTCTGGTCCAGCTAGCCATAATAATTGACGTTAAGTCAGGTTGGATGGTGTGAATTAGAGTGTAGTAGATATGAGCCGTCTGTACCACTCCACCGCACTGTACAAAGGAGATAATATTAACCCTTTGCCAGCTAATAACGTATTTCTTACCAATGGGCCAATAGGTCTCCCCATTGGCCAATTCCAACGTGGCCGTGAACTCTTGACTGGTCATTGGCCAAGGCGATTTCGTATACGTCATCTCTAGTAATGTTTCTCATTGGTCAATTGATGATGCGCTTCGAATCTGGTAAAATTCCGGTCTATATCATTCCAACTATTATCAACCTACTTTATGCAGCCCCGATGGCACTACCTCCAGTCCTAAGCAAATTGCTGACCGTGCGAAGAAATGTTGGATGCGGATAGAGTTGCAGCTTATAGCTTCTTTGGTCAGACTCGTGCGGAAGTGAAGTCATGCCTTGAGTATAGATTCACCTACAAGATATCATCACGTACGTCCAAGAAAGACAAGTGATCAGGTTTCTCAGGATAGTTACTCTGACACCAACGTTAGCAGTGACTGCACACGACAGTGTACATAATCTGCACGCACGCCCTTCAAGTAGCCAAATCTCATGATATCCCTGAACATGCCTGAAAGCCAATCTTCTAGTCCAATGGAGCTTTTCAAGAGTCTCGAAGCTAAGGGATTTAAAATTGTAGTCGCTGACAATGGCTATCAATTATTGCAAATCCTGTATCAGGTAATGATGAACCCATTGTGTCTAGGGTCGGTTTCACCCCAACTTAGCCAAGTTTCTCTGTACATTGTATACAGTCAACTGCATCAGTAACAGTGTAATCGATTGGATGAAGTGAATGAGATGAGTTACAATGTTTTGCATGCAGCAGACGCTGTCTTTGTGGTGGGTGTCGCAGCCTATCAGTCAAAACACTCAAGTATTTACATTTGAAATGGATAGGTCCAATCTCAAATTGATGTTTTGACACATTCGGCCATTGTTATTCAATTTTAATCTGGTGTTCCACATTGTTGCCAGTTCCGTAACTATTTCTTCCATAGCGAAATTGCAGCTTTAACTTGAGTTCTCCGAAGTTGATCTATTTAGATCGAGAAGATGTTGATTCGGTGAGGTGGAGGCGCAAATGATTTGGTCTTTCGGCCCTGCCTCCTCATACGATAACGCGGTAAGAGTCCGAGATGTCTTCAAGACCCTGTTTTGAGAGGATGTCCGTGCATGCATCACCGATCGAGGTTCTCCTCCGCGGTGAGCCTGCCCAACCTTCATGATCGACGTGCTCCGAACTTCTTGACGGGACAAACTAAAACTTGATGACATCTCATCGTCAAATAAAATACAATTATGGAATAATATCTCGCGGGGTATAGCCTGAGGGTTTTCACTCGGCGACCCGTGGGGACATTGTATCACAACCCACCTCAGGGAGGCTTTGTTCTGGTTCTTGTCACGAAGCGAACGTTAATCAGGGAAAAACGATAGCCGGGATGTTAAACGCTTATGCCGTGCGTTTCTGTTCGTGTAGAAAAAATGGAATATGAGATTCAATATTTAATGGGAAGTCATGTGTGCTGTGGTCGGTTTTATAGTTAAGGTCTAGCCACGACTGAAACACTCTGTTACAGTTGCACGCTGCACATAACAATATAGAGTTTTCGCAAAGCCCCCGAAACGCCAACGCGAACGCCGTTTCGGGGGCTTTGCGAAAAAACTCCGTACTATTCTAGGTTTCCTATACCGAATGAAATCTTTCTCCGAATTGGCGCAGTTTTGGGATGGTGAGCCTAAAAATCCGCACATTAACTAGAATGCAGTAGGAAGAAAGCTTACCAGTTAAGCAGAGGGAGGCCCTAAGCATTGGTTGGAGATGGTGTAAAAAGAAACAGTGACAGGTTGAAGGTGGTGTAAAAGGAAAGAAGGTCACTTGAGTAAGCGTCCTGCTAACTGAACGAAGACAAGTGATGATTTCATGGCTAAAGCTAATTCTACTACAAGCTTCTGAAATGAATTAGAATGGGAAGAGCGGTCGATAGGGCGTGAAGTCATTCGTTGGCATTTCTGTTCATGGAAGGTGATCAAAGTGATCACTGGAACATGTTCTTTAGCCGCATGTCGAGAGTTCTTCATCTTATTGCCAGATGTCGACACCAGTTGACGATAATCCAGTTCTGTACCGTTTAAAGAAGGGATGTAATGAATCTGTTACCACAAAGGAATTTGTACTATTGTGGTTTTGTTCGCGGTCGCTTCCTTTGAAAGATGGGCAGATTTTGTTTGACGATACTGGTGCCTAAGAGGCTTACTGCTCTTCAGTTTCCACGTCTATGCTGAGTTGGTACCAGCTGGCAAGCCATGAAAATTCATTAAAATCCGTTGTTAACAGGCAACAACTTGCGTGCACTCCTTCAAAACCATATGAAATCCTTTTGTCGGGATAATCAAGGTTGTGATGGTCGTGTTGTCTTGTGTGAAATTCCTTTGTTTGAGATGTGAGACCCTTTGGATCGGATTTCAAGCTATTGTCTTCTTCCAAAAACATTCCGTCTCAGTCTGTTTCATTATCAGCGTTCTTAATAGCTGGATTCATTTCCATCGTCGCCCAAAAAAGATCCCTGATTCAAGTGTGACCGATTATCGTCGAAGTTGAGGAGAACAAATCATAAACCTGGCTTTTGCATCGGTTTCTTTTGGCGTGTTTGATAAAAATGGTAATTTCGCCAATCTGGGCAGATGCTTGTTGTGGCATGACCTTCTATTCCAAGCCTATTTTCAATTGCCAGGCTTTGGACATCATCATCCTCGCTGACTGTTTCCAGTCAATTTCTACCCCATTTCTAATTGAGTGGTTACGGCTGCAGTATTCGTAGTCGTTTGGCAATGGGCAAAACTGGTTCCCTTCTAAAGCCTGTTCTTGATGGAAGCTGACTACATGTTTGATGAAGAACACATCCCTTCTTCTTTCGGCCCATACTTTACTGACAGGATTCCAATGTATTGTTTGTTGATAATGGCCATCATCGTTAAAGCCTCAGGCGAAGGATTAAAGCAGTTAAATCAAGAAAGTATCGTTCAAACTATGGGCATCATTGTATTCTGGTGGTTACTTTTCAATTTATGATGGTTTTAAAAAAGAGTTTGGTTTCACTTTATGGCTCTTCCTAAGCCCAACTTTCATCCTTCCCTTTGATCACGATCCTTCCTTTGATGTGACATATCCCCTCCCTGAGCCTGGCCCCAGCGGATTTGTAGCCTTTAGGATTATATTGGAATTCACCGACAAATTCTCTGGAAATATATCCCTTTCTCTTGTCATTTGTAGCTTAATGTTTTAATTTCTTGAAAAAAATAGAATCATATCTCAAAGAGAATACTAGTTAAACTGGTGTTTTTAAAATATGCTGGATTTACTGGAAGAAAAACCGTTTAATAGCTAGATTATCAAGACAGCCGATAATCTCAACTTATGATTGGTCCACAAGGGATTTGTCCTGAATGACATGTTCATACACGAGAACAAAGAGAATGGTACAAAATAATCCTCAGGGAACATAGATTATCGATAATCCGAAATGATATCTATAAAATACCATATGACTTCCTCTCCCGATAATAGTAGAAAATAATGCTGTAAAGTACCCTGAGTGAGGTCGTCACTGTATAGGTGGCAGCACTCTCAGACTAATGAATTCATCTTTTGAACAATATACTTTCCTTGGACGTTGGTTTGGTGCGTGGGTTGGGTGAAAAAGCTGTGTATAGAACAGTGAAAACTGACGACGAGATGGGATTGTGATCTTAAGCGAGGTCTTCCTAACCGCAAAGCATGACTAGACACGACTGTTAGAAGTCAATGCATGTAGTGGAAAAGGTCCGGAACGAAATTTGATTGGTTGGTGCCCTATTTGGAATATAATAGGAATTCCCTGACACATTAAGCCATGCACGTCGACATGGTCGAGGCCTACAAAAGGAAACCACAGTATTAACGAGACGTTCGTACAATACAACTATTTGGTTCCTACCAAATATGGCAAACAATGGTTTGAAGACAAAGAAGTTAACATAGGTATTTTGGGCGAAAGGATTTGGTGAAACCTGTGACAGCTATCGGCTATACCACAATGTTTATATGCAGCGGGAATTCCCTTCTCCATGATAACGTTAATATTGTTCGGCGATCTTATTCCAAGATTCAGTAAATTCAGTAAATTGCATCAACTCTCATGCTTCCGAGCTAAACTGCCGGAATTTTAGTGCCGAAGGTTGCATTTTTCTCAGTTGAGTATTATAAAATCAAGATAATGTCAACGTCTTGCAATAGATAAACATGTTTAGAACAATTTGAACCTATTGGTAATCTGAAGTTCGATCTGATGACTTCAAAAAATGCATTTGAAGTGTGATAAATTTACAGTAGAGGCCTCCTGCGCATGCCCAGATTGATTTCTTCCGGTCGTCAATAATATTCTATTGGCT
>NMRB01001486.1:30447-80571 GCA_002633025.1 Notospermus geniculatus
GTGGGAGCTCATTCAAAATGTGTCAAAACCATCATCATCAAAAATTACCGTCTGCGTGCCCAAAGACGTCTCAAAGTATAATTTGAAAATTACCATGATTAAAAAATCTCAAATGAATGCTTGTAACCATCGACGTAACTACGTATTCCTCTGATGGCGATTGGTGACGATTGAACTCTATCGCCGCGAGGTTTCTTGGTGATCTCATTGCCTCATCTGGTAATATATTGTTTCAGATCTGTTTGCTTTTTGTTAAGTCACTTTGTTCCCTTGTCACCTTTATTGACACAGTCACTAGACAAACGCTCATCAGTGGCGTCATGTCCTCACTGTTTGCTCGCTCGGTAAAGACAGGTAACGGACGTGTTGGAAATGAAATTAGGCGGACTAGTCGCGCGGTCGCTGTTCTTTGAGATAAAGTTTCCATTCGCTGAAGTTAGAAATTCATTGAGTGCAAACGCTTTTGTAGTTGTCTCTTTGTTATCAAGGTCACAATCATCGATCTTGGTGTCGAGGGTAAATTTTTAGCTCACTGGGGTGAGCTATTACGATGGTGCAGCGTCCGTCGTCAGCCGTCGTCGTCGTCGTCCGTCGTTGTCCGTAAAGGGCGGCGCACACGAGCGACTAAATCTGGGCGACCGCCGACGAGACTGGTGGTGCGACTAGGCATCAGCCAATCAGAAGCGCCAAATCTTGTCGCTTTGGCGGTCGGAAGCCAAGTCGGCCGACAAATCGGTCAAAATTGTCGCTCGTGTGCGCCGCCCTTTAGCAGGGCACGTTTCGTAACCGCTGGAGCTATTGATCTGAAACTTGGTACATATATATTAAAGGGCCTCTAGAGGCAGCTTTTTAGTGCATATTGATATGATTACTAACACAGAATTGGTGGCATGAGGATCCAACTTGGGCATCAATTTTGAAGTAAAATTTCATCAATGTCAACATTGATCCACAACTCATGAGTTCATGGTTACTAGCGCCACCTGTTGCACAGTGGAAGTACTGTTAGTCAGCCGCGCGTATTGCCAAAAGATGGCAGCAAAGTTCTAGCGGACCAATACAACAGAAACTTCTCTTGATTGGTGCTCAATCAGGAATGAATGGGTCCGCTGTATGTATTGAATTGGGTCGTAGTGACACCTATTGGTCAACTCGCTGACAGCTTCTATTAACTGCATATCGGTACCTTGTCTCCTTCGTAGCTTGATCTACCTTCAGTTGGAAGCAAAGAAGGGATACGATTGAGAAACACCACATTCCCATTGTATAACAATACTGTAACAGTTTGCCGCAGTCATGAAAGAAGTCATCGGTATTCTAGAAGGGTATTCTGAAGAAGAATTCTCCTTGGCATGTTGCGCCTTCCCACAGGAGGCAAGCTTTTAAGCCAGTTTCGAGGGCAACCCTGTGGGAATGGCAGAATAGTAGAAAGGAAGATACAACGACTTGGTTAATTCTCTTGTCGTTTCAATTCCATCCCACTTGGACAACCACTCTTTTAAACGAGTGGAATAAACAAGCTGAACACAAGTGGTCAAATCCCTTAATGTATTTCTTTCTACTTTGTATTCCTCGTCCTCGTCGCTTGTTTGTCCAGTTAGTGACACCTTCCTTTGATCGTGGCCTTTGTCCATATCGTGCATTCCCTTACAGTCTCCCTCAGTATGGCTCAAGCTTCCAAATGAGGCTAATATCTGCCGTGTTCAGAATGATGACCACCAAGTAACGCATTGTCAAATCTTTTTTACTGTTTGTTTCAAAAGAAACGGAGTTGGTCTGTATTCCCGGAGTCCGAACCTCTTTTTCTATCAAACAACATCGTTTGCCACCTGTTGTTTGAGTTGCCGTCATGCCATTTTTTTCTCAAGTGTGGTCACATTCATTCAAATTACTTCTGTCTTTTTTTCCTCTGGCCTATTAAATCTATTGCATGTACCCTTCCTCACCCTCTGTAGATTGCATAATACTTTAGTGGTCACCATGTACTCATAATGGAGAGTTTCGAAAATTGTCCCTTTAACAGAGTAAACATCATGTGTGATCCGCTCCAGCAAAAGTAGGCACATGTCGCAACCGAGAAAGGGTTAACGGCCTTACAACGCAATAGCTGAAATGTACGTCTCTGCAGGTTGACAATAGTAGTGGACAGCAGTGATATTAGTTGAGTAAACTGATGACCGATGATGATCACCTGCGACAAGCTCCTGCTTTTGCTGGAGAGGGTCACATTTGCCTATGGTCATGAAGCTTATGCAAGCTTGTCGACCGGGCGAGAAAACCAGTACTTTAGATTAGTCGAGCTAATTAAAAAAAAAGCCAAACCCAACTGGCCCAGCATCAACTCTTAAATCATGATATTCTCTTCCTGGATAATATCAGAAATTAAAAAAAATCCTGATGACATTTGTGGCAAAAAACCAACAAAAATGGTGAAGAATGGGAAGTTCACCTCGAACAATGCTTTATCTTTTGGCCTGTCTAACCTCAAATCAGGAGTCTGACCAACAAATCAGGTTTACATTATTGGGAACAATTACTTTAATGGCTTTATGACACATCAGAAAAAACATAATAATGACTATTAAACCAAAGGTATGGCGACCCAGGCCAGATGCCACGGAATATTTGATAACTTGAAATGACTTGACTGTCATTTTCTACCTTGTCGTTTGACATTTCCAGTTCATTTTCATTACATTCCAATATTATTCACCCAAGAAATTATCCAACAATTACGTTAGTCCATTCTCGGGGGTCATAAACGATAAATGTCACTTACAATGGTTTTGTGTGATTTATATATAAAGATTTTCATGATTATGACTGTAATGAGACGAGAGCTGCAGTGACCATGCGACACCTCAGCTGATGGACTAATAATATAGACTAATAATAGATCATTAGCATCACCTCATTAGCGGCTTAGGCTCGGGGAATCAGGGCGTCGAGACTTTCCAAGGAAGATCCGGCTTCCATTCCATAGACATTTGCTGACCATACGTATTGAATGTGCATGAATCTACTGTGCTTTTTGTGGTTGCAAAATAAGATTTGATTTTCCTTGAACGATTTTGATTGTTCCTTGCAACTTGGTTTGAACATTGCATTGGCGTTTATCTTGCTGTATGCAGCCTGAGGAAACTCCCCCATCAATGGCCAAGGCTGACATGGCTGAATATCAACGCGAGACCTTCCGTCCTTCTCCAACGACGCTGCCAGAACACGCCGGCGGTCGTTTGCCTATTTCGCAATGAGGGCCAATCCATACACTTGCTCACCGACCAGTGTGCGGAACGGAGTATGCTTTGTTCTTTCTTGCCTTGCTGGTTGTTCTGCACAAACCATTTGCCAATCTGTACAGTGGGTGGTGAGACTGGCCCTTGCACCCTACTGAAGTAGGCATAAGATATAATCGTATTGTGAACTTCTCACGACAAGATCGCAAAGACCACACTTTCTCATCAGGCATATTGGATGAAAGCACCAAAGTACACACGGTCCGAGTAAAGTTAATGCGTTGACGGGTTACTTCCGACCAATGGCGCTAAAAGAAGTCTTGGTACCAGGCTAATTTTGCAAAGTTCGATATTCTGAAAAAGAAGAGTTCCGTAAAGCTTCTTACAACACAGAGTGTATCTCATTCGTTGAAAATGAAGCTTAAATGTGTAAGAAAATGTTGTCACTAAAAGAAGTAAACCGACGTGAAGGTATCAAGACCACGATGACATTAGCCAAGAGTTCTGCTTTATGCGTTCGAAGACAGCTCTCCGGGCGCAAGTATGTCGTTATTAAGCAATCATTTCCGCTGCTGCCAGCTGCCCCATCGGCGATTAGAAACAAACAGCCAAATGTGCCATATGAGGTGTGTCCCATTGAGTTTGGTGTCAGGTATGATGAATTGTGTCCATGTTAGAAAGAATTACTCATTTCTCAGTTACTCATCTGCCAATATCATCATTATGTTGGATGAAGGATCTATCACTGAAGATGAGCAACATTACCATTGTGTTCTATTGGCCATGGACCACTTGGTGCGGATAATTAGCTTTTGTCTTCAGGGATTAGTAAGATAATCCCCCGTCATGTCAATTTGGGTGCCAAAGTTGATTTTAAAATGCGTGTCGTGTTTTGAAGAAAATCTGCATCTTTTACCATTCCTTAGGAAGGATATGGAAGAAGCTTTCCTTCTTTCAGGTTTTTCAAGTTAAGACACCGCACGATGGGTCCCCAATGTCAGACTAGGACAGCTCTACTTGTTCAATGTCCACATCGAATTTTCTTTTACAGTTATTCCGTACCACCATTGGGTTTCCCTTTTCCAGACGCGACGTTGTCTCAGAGCAAAACTTTTTCCAATGGTGCATGAGGACACCACGCATCGAGTGATCTTTTCAGCATTAGATCAGTATCATCATGAACTAGGTCATTCTTCACATGAGGGCAATCAACATACATCTGTGTTAAACCTGAATTAATTCACTTAGTTACGTGTCTTTGTTTGTGAATTCGCCAATTTACCAATTATTGGATTTGAAGAGAGAACTTCTCAACTGGGATCCTCACATTTCACAATTACTTGGCCATTTTGGAAGACAAAGTTAACATCCAGCTTTATAAGCGACACCTTAGGTTTCATGGCAGAGCAATCTTTCAATTTGTTTGAACGTTTAATTATGAAAATTACTCAAATAGCAAAAAGCTGCACTTTGGTAAACCTCTCCTTTGAGCAGTTTTAATCCGGTGTCAGCCTCCAGGCAGGTGTTTTCGACAAACAGACTACAATTATCTGCAGAAACTGTCACAGTTCATGTCTTCCAACCTGGTCCCATGGGAGGTGATGACTCTTATTACATTATGACATAACCTGAAGCATATCGGTCATGCTTACCGTGTCACGAGGTTTGTACCCCAGTCTTCATCTGCTGACTCATGTGATGTTATTTGCTGAAATAATAATCGAAGTAGATCAAACAATTGGTTAAAACCACATTAATCCGTACCGGAGTAGTTATTCTGCCGAGGTTAGAAAAAGTTAGGGCGCGGCTCAAAAGTAAAAGCTAACGGTGAAATTGACAAGTGCGTGCTGTTTAGGTGACAGATTTGGGGGAGGGGAGGGGCAGAGGGCGCAAGTATAAACGTTTTTGCAATACGGCAGCTTTCGTTCTATCCACAAGATTGGTGTTGGAGTTCAAGATCAAATCGACAAGTTGGCACTGTTTCGGAGGCAGAGGGTACGGAATTGGTCAAAAGAATTGCGAGCCATTCCATTCCATTCCATCCCAAACTTGTTCAAAGCAAGTCTGTATGTGTGCAACGTTACCATATTCCATCTATGAATCGGAACAGCGGTCTTGTTCATCATATCTTATGGCGAAGTCATCGTTTGTGGCAGCGACGCGATTCACTCTTGTAGATGATCATCTGTTTTCATTATGAGATGGTCCCTCTGCCGGCTTTGTCTTGGTGCATACACCAAGAGCATGGTGCATGTTTATCATGGACCACATTCATTCACCCGTTCATTATCATGCCATCGATTTCGTGGCTCATCCCTTGTATGGTTAGGAAAAACTTGCCACCTGATTTGACCTGTATAAACACATTTCTTTGATTCACTAATGCTTTGCTATTGATAGATTGTTATTGAATTTACTGTGCGATACTTGATGTAAAGTGACATCACACCTCGGTCATACAGTTGATATAAATGCTACGACAGCTGACAAAAGACATTGGCGCCAGAATTCTGCAACGTTTCACTTTTCAGTGACAAAATGAAATGGTTGGCCTACGTAGAGTTGGAACACACTCCGCTCAGAAAAATGCTACACTACAGGCCGAAATGCAAGCCTCTTCTGGTGAAGGTCTTTTCAACGTGAAGGATAGAAGTCATATTTGAAGACGGCCGAATGGCGAGGCATGAATATGTTCCTTTAAACGACTTTGGCATTCTTCTGTCCATGTCAAATGATGTTTTAGTTTCAGCCTTTTCCTCAGTAGAGCAGGGATTGGTGATTTGTTTGTAAAAGGTGTTCACAGGTAACCTGATCAGGCATGATGGTGAAGATTACCACTTCTTAGATCTAACATGGAAGAGACAAAAGCTTTGTGTGTCACAAAGATTGTCAAAAATGGTAAGCTTGCTATTTCAAAGCGATACTCATAGTCAAAGTTTCAATTGTTTGGTGTGATCTGTCAAAAAACGATCAGTAAGTTCAACGGTATCGATGTAAAATCTAACATGCAGGAAGGATCGGAAAACAAGGTCAAATTACAGCTTTTGATGAGTTAAGCCACTTATTTCGTCTTTGTCTTTGAAGGGTTAAACTACCGGTATAGAGTTCTCCTCTAATCATTCATGAGTGTACAAAACATGAAAGTTGCTTGGATTCTGATACAAGCCGTAAAAAGTGATTGGTAAAACCAAGCTAGTAGGTCTTCAAGAATCATATTGTAACTTACTCAGCATTATTCAACAAACGTATTTTGTGTCACTTAGACATGTGTAATACGCTGCCTAGAAAGAACTATCCTACTACCTCTTTTATGACTCAACATCACGTTAAGACGTTATTTTCTCAATTTGTGCGTGTCATCACTTTGTAAAAGTACAGAAGTATTATTTTATGAAATACGTGTATGCTTCTACTTTGTATCTTCCAAAAGAAACGGTCCCTTTGACTTTCAAACACAACATGAAAAGATGCTCGCTTTCCGAAACTTTCGGCCTTGAAAACAAAGTTTGACAGGCCAGACTTTGCCCCGTACACCATCCAAGTTGATACGGGTGCATTGCGACCCTGTCATCCACACACAAGCGAGCTGAAGTGAAACCCAAGAGTCACTGGCCAGTATTCTAGAATAGGTCCACTTCAAGCTTTTGTTTTCTACCCCGCGAACAAAAGCTAAAGGTAAACCTTAGAGTTAAGGAAACTCCTAGAATACGGCCTAGTGCATTGCACTATGTTTTGTAGGCCTAGTATTAATGACAGAAATTGGCATGGAATCGTCCATCTGTTGTCAGATCCTCCTACATGTGAACATACGTTATTTACTGTAAAACCCAGCTATAGACAACAGTCCCCTGCTCTCGAAACGCTCATCACTGTGTCAATGAGTTCTGCGGCGATGACTAGAACTTGTGAAGAAGTCACTTTCAATACTTCGCCGATACATTGTGAACAGCGTTGATGCAACTGCCATAAAGAACTTAATATGTCATGCAAAAGTTGGTGTGACACGGTTGGTCATGCTCCCTGAATCCTTTAGTATCTGACAGGTAAAGCTTCTCAATGATGACATCATCGTAACGCTATACCTAAGATTGGAAAAAAGATGCCATGACACGGCATCATCAAACTATCCCCAAAGGGGCTTAGACTACCTTTTTCTGAGCTTACAAAGATATCCCATTTTGGAAATTTAATCCTTGGTACTTTTTTTTGTAAACTTTGCTGAATGGATTAGGGATTTGATGATTAGGCAGGTGATTTGAACGACTTGATGTTCGTTTCAGCCGAACCATCAGCCGAGGGCTTTTATTCTTGTCTAGTATTCCTTTCGCTGGGCAAGTCGCTGAAAAATTGATCGTATGAGTGGGCGACGATAAATAGTCGTCATCTCAAGTCGCCGGTGGCGACTCGCCCATAAACCCAACAGCTCCAGTCATTTCACGCCATCATCAAAACAATTTTCCCGTGAATATTACACCTATTGGTAATAATTTTAATTCGGGGATGAGTTAAGTGAAGTTAAATGGAGCTTTAGTAATGATAGGTGATGACACGCGTGGCTTTATGACCGGGATTACAAACCCGTGCCCGTGAGAGATAACACTGGTAACCGCCAGAGGAGACGACCAACCATCTTTGAACTGATCGAAATAATTCGTCTGTGTGAGAAATTGTTCCGTGATTATTTCTGGATGATTATGTCTCCCCGGTACGGATGATGTTTCGTCGTATTGTTCGTCAGCGAAGATCATGAGTCACCTTGATGAGCGCCGTTCAAGTCATTTCCGAGATCATAAATCCGCTTCCTTCTCCAAGAGATTAGAAGATTCAATTGTGGTCATCATATTACGTGTTCGATCAACTTACATGGTCACCTGCACACAATTGGCGTTTAAGAAAATTTAGAGGGCAGTTAGTGACATATATCATAAGATGTTCACATCACAAGACAAGTTGCTTTGGTGGTCGCACCATTAAAGCTTGCCTGACATTATTCATCCCAATCATAGCTTGGCAAGTCTTGGATGTCTTCCCGTCTTGGTTTGGCCATCAGCATTTTCTTCTGTAAAAAAAAAAGAAGCTGTCGTATATCAAACGTTTATCGAATACCACAGTCAACCGGTTTCAAATAGGCTGCATGGGATCTCACTCGATCATGTTGGAAGCTGGTAGGAAGACTACATTCATTGAAAAATGCATTACCCCCCGACCAAAGGGCTGAGGCACATTGTAGGACTTGAAGTTTCCTGGCATTCCAACAGTACTGTACAGCTACAGGAAAGATGCCCTTAACAGCGACAACGTTTAACTGCTCTGTCGATTCTTCGGGTCGCAGAGTTGAATTCAGGATTCCGAACTGCACTTTCAACCTTTCTTGTACCTCTTCTCGCTGAAGCAAGGCGCTTTCGTTATTGTCGCTCCCCCCACATTTCTGCAGGGCCCCTAGCTTCATATTTCGTCATTTCTTTACGTTGCTCTTGTCAACGTCAACTGACGGTCAAAGCGCGGCAACAATTTGATGACTAAACCTAAGACCATATCTCCGATGTCTTCGCTGCTCGTAAAACTTGCTTACAAAATTGATACCATTTTCTTTGGTGTTCGTCCAAAGTGGACGGTTTAGGATATCGACTCGGACAGGATGCCGTGCTTCCTCCGTTTACATGCTCTTTTATCAGCCAATTAGGATAAGGTTGTTCTTTGGTGAAAGGGTTATGATTCATAGGTCGTCTAATGACTGCCTTTCAAAACGGCAATTTGAATGGTGATACTATGTTACAATGTTCTGTGAGGTAGCCGGTAAAAGCAGGACTGAGGGGAAATAAAGAAATTTTATAGTTTTCCTTTATTGTCTGTAGCCTGACACCAAGACGTTACTTTCTTTGAAGATCGTATGAATATCTGAAGTCTGATATCAAGACGTTTCATGTAACTAGATATTTTAAGTTTTTTTTCTTTATTTCCATACTAGAATTCAGACATCGAACGTACCTTAGCGGGAACAGCAAGTCAAACTTGCACCACATCCCCTTTAAACATAACTAGTTGAAGATTTCATGGCAGAGTCTGCAAAAATTCCAGTCAGGAGTTGAAGAATGATGTATTGATTTAACTATCAGTCATATAATTCTATTAAAAGTCCTGCCGTCATTAAATTGGTCTCCTTTTAACTGTTCCGTTTGACGTATGGCTTTCAGTCGTCTCATTCCACTTGTAAGTGAAACTGGTACAAATTGAACTTCAGTCATTTTCTTTCTTGACGATATCTCGTGTGAGACAGGTGGGGACGGTCTCATCCATCATCACATTGTCTACACGTCCATCTCAAATCGTTTATGGTTTCTAATAGCGACCTTGCATATTAAGAAGATGATGAAAACGTGACCTGTGCATATCGTGCAAGAACGAACGATCTTTGGAATGGTCTACTGCAGCAGTGCATGCATGCACGTTAGGTTGATGTGTATTCAGCTACAGACCCTGTTTTACTTGACAGACTGCTGCACCAGGACTTGTGGTTTTATCGAATCCTACACTCGTCCCCAGTGCTCAGTTCGCAATAGGTATAGATCAACTAAACACTGGCATAATTAGCGCCAAAAGTGAAGGATCATCAATAGATGGCACTGTTTGACGAGGGATCCAATCATAAGCCATCATTACATGTTCAACCACACTTTCACATATAGTGGACCCAGTCATTATTGATCGACCAGCAATCACGTGGATTTTCCTGTACATTGGTCAGGTCCGCTAGAACTTTGCTGCCATCTGTTGGCAATACTGTAAAGCAAGATAATTTCGCGGCTGGCAATTTTCGCGAATCAAGAATTATAGACATATTCACGGCAGGATATTTTCGCGAGTCTCTGCCATTTTTTTCAGTTTTTTTTCACGCACCGTACGTATCACTTGCGTGTACTCATATTCGCGACAGCAAATTTTCGCGACTCATACACTCTCGCGAAATTCACGAAAATTTCCTGCACGTGAAATTTTCCTGCTTTACAGTATGCGCAGCTGACTGCTCCTGTTGGTGTGGCTTGCATCAACCTGGGATTTCCATGTGCATTATCATAGTCGCTACAGTGATCAATAGATACACCAGATCATGTCAGAGGCAGGTGTGTTCACTAAGAATCAATCGATTACTATCAGCAACCAAAGTCATGATTGAAGTAGCGTTTTATCAGGTTCACTTGGTTCTTTTCATAGCTGGTTGATTGATTCAGGTACATGTAGTGTAAGTTACAGACATTTTGCTGCTGTTAAATGGACTCAATTTTGCTTTGAAACTGGTGATTGATATCTTGAGCCAGTCTTGGTACACATGTAGGGAAGATAAATTAGAAGAACGAGACAAAGCATTAGTAACTGTCAAACTCTACCAGGATAACTAAAGAGACTATGATTATCAAGCTACTACTCTATAACCTGGCCATACAAATTTTGCTTGAGTTCATCCCAAGACAATGTTTCCAACAAAATTATTGTAAAATATACCCCAAGTAATAGCACTCAGAAAACAATGGCTGCTGAAGGAGCAGACTTTGACTTTGATGTGAACGTAATTAAACCTCTTGAGTGGGGCAGCAATAAATTACAATATCTGGTGAGTATATTAGCTTGTTGTGACACTTCTGATCAAATTTTCGGACTCTATCTGTAGATAAGGCGCACCACCCTATAAGGCGCACCCCCAATTTTAGACCCTTCTTCATGAAAAAAAGCCGCGCCTTATAGTCCGAAAAATACGGTACCAGGAGGGAAATGTCAAGTTCTGGCGAGTTTTTGAAAATTTAAACCGTGATTTAAACCATATCACTTGTTGACATCAATTGTCAAGTACCAACAGAACAGACTGACCTGAATTGAAGACAAGAGACCGATATTTTTAAGTGTGTTCTAAAATAATACCTCACTATTGATATCATCACCAGATCTAGAGATTTTGAAGGTCAGAAATGAAACGAGATGAGCAAATGACAAGTTTGAGTAGGAACTGGTTTGGAGACAATGTTGTTTTAAGTAGGCAGATATCGTCAGTCGTCACGTAAAATATGGAGATGAATTTAATAAATGAGGAAAGGATAAGTAAATGACAAGTTTGAGTAGGAACTGGTCTCAATACAATGCAGTTGGTAAGTAGGCAGACATGTTAGTCATCATTGGAGATAAAGTCCCCTCTAATGCTGTCATCTGCGATCAAGGATACAAGTAGTTATGTAGATTATGTTTGTAAATGTAACAATAACATATGCATCACAAAACAGGCTCACCGAAGCCAATTACTGTTGCTGAACAAGCAAGGGGAGCAGCAATTTCAAGCCAGCAGAAATGGACACAAACAGAAGACTAATGCAATGCACTACAGATAACTTAGAATAGACGACACAAAATGTATTTAAAGTGTGAAAAAGGTAATAATACTAACTTACCAAGAGGTAAGGAGGATATTTGGGTGAAAAGATCAAGAATAACATTTCCATCCACGTCCACAATATAATTGCCCTGACATTTTGAGTAGTCCACGAAAAATTGGACGCTTGAGCAGTGCTGAAACAAGATATTGAGTTATACTGACATTAGGCGGAATGGAAGAAAACAGCATTCATCAGTAGAATGATAAATGATGATGATCTCGTCGACGTCTCAATTCATGTGTGCAGACTTTTCTAATGCCATCTCCTTTATCTCATGATTGCTCCAAGGCCAGTCCCCTCCACAGAACATGTCAATTATGGTACATACCTGAATACTGTCCAGTTCTTTGATCAATTCCTGTGATTTTGGCCCTGGCATACTAGTTTTCATAACCGGTCCTTCTGGTTCATCCACTCCATAATGTTTTATGGCAGCCTGGTTTGTTACACATCGTACTACATGCAAAACAAAACACACATGAATTCTGTTTTCAATGCCCCAAAAATCGTGTCCAGCCATTCTCTTTGGAAACATGACGTGCACTCCATTTATCTGATGTCACGGCAATGCAACATGGCACCTCTTGACGTTGATTTCAACTGTCAAGTCATTCATTGTCATTGGATTAACGACTACTCTAGGCACGCCTAGGCCTCTCTGCCTAGACTAAGGCATTTAGGCTAATGAGTTATCAAATTAATTTAAATTAGGCCTGGGCCCCTATTACTATAGGCCCTAGGCCTACCGTGAAAATCATTATCGAATCATTATTATTGAGAAATCATATTCCCGCCTACCATCATGTGCAAGTGAACAGGTGAATACATGCATAGGCCTACTGGCATACAGCAGAAGCAGGCCTAGGGTAGGCCTACCGTGCCCGCCCCCCCCCCTTTACTCCTCTAATGCCATCATGGAAGCCCTACAGACCCTAGCTAGAGGCCTGCCCTAAGGCTACTTCTTCAGCCAAATCCGAAATGAGTCATGACTTGAGTGTATTCGATTTTGAGTCGGGTAGCTACAGTACATAGGCCTAGGCCTAGGCCTATGACTGTATGATATGATGTAGGCCTGCCCTAGGACTAGGCCTACTTGTATTGTAATGCTTTGCACTAGGGTAAAAGTGGGAGTACCCGGACACCTAAGCATTTTCCGGTCTAGAAATGCACTACGCATGCCTGAGAGGTGAACCGATGGCTGAGAATGAAAGATTGCTCAATCAGCCTCACTTTGAAACTGGGTTTGGGTCAAACCACTTCTTGTTAGTGGTGTGAAGGTCATTTTTCGGAAAACGACCCCTCTGTTAGTTCCCAGACGGGGTCAGGTACATGTAGTTCTCGGACAAGGTAGTTCCCGGACAGCAAGTTTTGGAATACGATTTACAGCAGGTAAGAACTATAATATTCCAGATGTTAAGACTGAAAGAGGATGCAAAAAGAAACATAACTTGCCACCCCTCAATCAAAGTGGTAGCACCCAGCAGCATGGTGTCCGGGAACTCCCCGGCAAAATTATCACTCTCGGAGACTTTCCTCAAAAAAGCATCAAAATCGATGATAACTGTTGGATGACGGTTTGAACATGCTTGCTTGAGGGGTGATTTGTCTGAATGCGAACATACTTTAATAATTTTTTTCACCACAAAAATCTACTTTCCTTTGAAGTAGGCCTATGAATGTTTTTGGGCGTTTGTCCGGGTTCTGAAAGCGTCCGGGTAGGCTACTCCCACTTTTACCCTAGCATGCCTAGGCCTGCCCTAGGGGGCCTTGGCGAGGCGTAGGCCTAGGCCTAATATAATAGGGGACCACGGCACAGGTCCTAACACACTTTACTGAGAATGCATAGGCCTAGCATTTCTATACATTGTCAGTAAAGTGTGTAAGGAGCTGTGCTGCTCCCCCTTTTATAAATAGGCCTATCTACAAGAACCTGTGTGCTGTGCTGGTGTGTTGTACGCCTATATATAGGCCAGGCCCTAATAAAAATACTTACTCGCTAAACATTCACTGCATGCAGGAAAGCAGTTCACAAAGCAGACTAACAAATTGGTGTATTAAAGACATTAATAAAACAGGTACACAGCCTCCTTATACCTACCCTGATTTCGGAGTGACAACCGCGAATTTTGAAGAATAACTCGGCGAAACCCAAGCCGCACGACCGAACTCGCCATGCTCGTCATTCTGATGACAGCTGGTAATTAAATTAGGTCAAATAAAGTCACGTGTCGATAATTTTTCTTGACCGAAAAATGAGGTCAAGAAAGAAAGAGTTCCGTACATTTATTGGGCAAACTGGATGCCCGGGACTGGATGAAGCAAAAATCACTGCACAAAAATGGAGTATTAGAGATATGTAATTTTTTTCTTCGCTATAAATATATTCTTAAAAACTGGTATATCGTGTATTTGTGTATTTGTTTCATGCCTGGCGGCCCCAGACAAGAAACCTCAGAAACTGCACAATGAAACCATAGGTTTGGGAATAACAAACCAAAGGAAATGTAACTATCGAAAGGAATAATTATATAACTAGAAAATAAAGTCAACTTCTCGGATCAGAACTGGAGTAGAGCATCGGGGAATTGTACATCGTTAATTTTGTCGTTGATTTTTTCACTTAACATTGTGTAGTATTGAATCCCAAAATGTTACATACTACAGTCAATATACGAGCCCTGTAGGTGGCGCTTGCTCACCACGCGTTGATCAATTTCATGTTCATGATGTCATTTTTTCCTTGAAACGTGTTACTACATCATAAAATCATGAATATATCCCTTTTTAGAATAATAAGTGTTGGTTGATGACTGGTAGCATAGGTAGGTTACCCTAGTCGGAAATAACATAGGCCTAAATAAATCACTGTTTTTGTTGTTGTTGGCTCCCCACTAATATAGTGTAAGCGTTTTGAGGTGGCCTACCTTGCTTACATCGGGCCATTTGGACGTCTTCGGGCTGAAGATATATCGGAGGCTCTCATGGGAGGTCTTCTCTCGACGGTTCCTGTAATTCGACTGCCTCTAGTTCGTCGGTGCGGCTCACAGGTGGCGCTCGTGACCAGAACGGTCACAGCGAAGGTCTAACCCTACTACACACTTCCCCCTCTTAACGTAATAGGGCCAGTACACGGGGTAGAAATCGTAATCGGGTAGCAATGCAATCACGTTATCGCTAAATAGAGATGCTGGTCAGCCTCTCAGCAGCAGTAAGGGATGAGGGGCATTCCAAAACGACCCCTTTCATCAACGGCATTCATCAACGTTCCGTANGTGTGTACATACCCAACAGACAGTGGCCTAACCATGCTATTAAACTGCTGCTTCTGCTCGCTCTAGGTACATGTATAGCTACCTAAGGCCCCTTTCGAAAGTCATCAGCGGGTACCGGTAATAACAATATCCTCGCCCCAGGTCAAAATACAAACGATGTACATGAACAGTACGTACATCATTCACGTTTTGACCTGGGGCGAGGTTTTTTATTACCCGCTGCTGGAGACTTTCGAAAGGGGCCTATTCACTGTGGGTCCTTGTTGTACTCAACTTGAACCCCACGCCCCACCCCCGATGTGGCGACGACTGGACAACGCCGATGCTCAGGTGTAGGTCTATCACTTTAAATAACATGCAGTTAAATATGTTTTTCAGAACGAAATATGGAAGAAAATCCTTTTCATCAAGGTTGGATCTACCAAGAAGATACTGAAGATGACGATGTGGAAGACATTCATTCTGATAGTTCAGAGTACCAAAGAGAGTTAGAGGTGGCCTTATACTGCCAAATTCACCATGAGACTGTCAGAGAACCATGTGAACTTGACAATGAGTTGTTTTCTGTTGAAAAAGTGGAAGAAAAAAATGGCAAAGTCATCAGTATTGAATCTGATTTTAGTCAGCTGGGATCGAAATCTAATGAAAACTGCACAATGAAGGGGACTGCTCAACATCAGCCAATATCTGCTCAAATGACAGAAGGATCACAAAAACCACATTACTCTGTGATGAAGGACTTTCTGACTATCAGCAATGATAGTGAGGTGTCACTACCAAGGTCTAGTCCAAAAACAACCATTTCATCTCCATCTGATTTGAGACAAAAGCCAGAAATTTTGACAGTATCCAGTGATCTTACATCAGAGGTGACTGATAGTGATACTGATGTCATTGTTGTTGAAAAACATCTGATATGCGGTGTCCCTGTCCCACCAAAAAAGCATAAAATGAGGAAGAAACCCAAGGTAGACCTGATAGATTTGACTGCTGTTGATAGTTCAGATACTTCCTCTAGTGACAGTGATGTGCTACAGGAAATCATGGATAGTGAAACAGATGACAACATTGTGTTGAATATCAATAACAAGGGAGGAAGGAAGATAGTCCTTGATGCAGCAGAGTTGAGTGATTATGAGGAAGTATGTACGCTCAACCAAGGTAAGGTTCATCACTGATTCCTAGTATGAATATCCTGTCACTGTTGTGTCAGCTCATTTGTGTCTTAGCTTTATCAGTGAACTATAAGCAGCTTGTTCCTAAACATTTAAGTGCCTGTAAACACACACCAACTTGTTAGGCTCTTACTGTTCTAAATACATGTACCGGTACATGTATATGCAAGCAAACTTACTGACTTGATATTTCAATCTATGTTCTTCTATTTTCAGTAAATGACCTTATTTCCTGACAAGTTTGACCACTTGATGTCTTCTCAGTCTGAGTCTTTTCATTACCTTATTGGCTGCTTTATGTTTCAGATTCCAATTGGAATATTATTGACTCCGACAAATACGCCAGTCAATATGTTGATATGGGGAGGTATTATGGTCCTCCAAAAGTTCGGTGTAACAACTGTAATGAACGGGGTCATCTCTCCAAAGACTGCCCAAAACCCAAGGTTTGTATGTTTTGTATAATATGTCTATTTTGACAAACTGACTTTTCTAAAAGTTCATAAACGTCACAAAATTCTTCCTCTGAGTTCAATTCATGCCACTCACAGATTGGCAATTTTCGATGCTGTTGTATGTGAAAAATATGTAGGTACATACTGGTATAAAAATCCTTCCACATTGCATAAATACATATTTCTCTTGAATCGTTTAGAGAAAGAGCTTTACGATCTGTTCCTAATCATATCAGAATGACTTATTGTTCCTGACCTGTATGAAATTGTAAAGTTACACAGCATAAATCCAGCTCCCCGGCATGTTGATCTTGTTTTAATTTCAGAAACGGCCAGTGTGCATCCTGTGTGGCATTGAGGGTCACATTTCACGACATTGTCCATCAAGTCTATGCCACAACTGCAGTGAACCTGGACACAATTCCAAGGACTGTACCAAAAGACGCTACAGAGACACTGACCAGTGCTTCCGCTGTCAGTGCTGGGGTCACCTTAAATTTGTGAGTTTTGGTCTTGCTAAAGTAGTGTTTGTCAAAGAATGGATAAATGAATAGAAAAATCAATTGAATTTTCCCTTCTGGTCAACCTCACTGAGAGTGAACATTTACCATTTCAGGACTGCTCTGATCTTTGGAGACAATATCATTCAACAGTAAGTATCTGCCTGTTTCAACTGTCATGGAGTATAGCAGTTTTTCAGTCGGCTTGCTACACCATTTGCCATCAAAATTAACCCTGCGTCATGCCTGAACATGACCTTTCAACTTGTTAATCTTACTGTTTTCAGACTAGGCCTGGTGCACTCATAAAGTCAAAAGAAAATCAAGAAAATAAAAGGATGTACTGCTTCAACTGTGGCGAGGAAGGTCATTTTGGTCATGTGAGTTTTTGCTGTGTATATTTTTACGTTTGTCTAGTATTTTTATTGGAGTTCTTCCTGGCTATAATGTACTACCTGCTGTTGGCATGGCAAGTTTCAAAGTATACCTGACAATATTACATACATGTATCCCTGGGCACTGGGTTGGTGCATGATATGAAGAATTTGTTATAGAGCTTCCCAAATGAATTTCATTTCGGCAGTGTGCACTTCCAGCATAAATATTATTGTCAGAAAAATGCAAAATTTCCATAAGACTTCATCAACCTCCATGCTGTTGAGCCATTCTAATGTTATCATTCCGTTACAGGAGTGCAATGAGGAAATGATGTATCGCTGGAACAAACTGCCGTTTTGTCCATGGGTAACAAAATATGATAGCGTTGAAAGGTGGAAGGATAAGAAGAGAGAACATGGTATGAACTGATGACACTTTAGTCATTCTGACCAGTTTAGGCCTCCCGGTGCTTAAAAATGAAGAATTACAATTATATATTTAGTGAGAGCCAGAGGCCGGCGTCTAGGGTTTGGGGTTTATTATGAGCAATGGCTCTTGCATGTCTTGGTCCTGATGTTGAATGTCAGATGAAGACTTTATTTCATGATATTAAAAAATGTACACTTAGCAGAAGGTAACAAATGATCAATTTTGCCAGCTTCATTGGCTCTACATGTGTATGCATTGATGCATTATAAGTGCTTGATTCAACAACTATCTGATATAAGATTTTTGATTTCTTCAGCTGATGGTGAATGTAACAACCCTGGTAAGAGGAGGAGGACTGATGAACTGCATGGAAATGAAAAAAGAAGAAAAATTGATACGCCATCTGCTAAAGACTCAAGGACTGTAAAAAGTGATGCGAGTTTAAGAAAGACTTCTAAGCATGCTTCTGTGGGCTTGTCTGGTCAAATTATGGCAAAGAGGAAAAAGGCTAAGAAAAAAGAGAAGCTGCAAAGGAAGTTTGAAGTAGAGTACGGAACAGACACTCTGCCAAGGTCACATAGTAGTGTGGATCAGGCAGTTGGGAAGAAAATGACAAAAAAGAAAAACATCAAAGGAAGGCACACAGAATTATCTGCAGCTAATGATGATGTTATGTATCATATTACAAAGAGGCAGGGGAAAAAAGGAAGAAAGAGGGAGTGGACTGGTAAAAACGAACGTAAAAAATCTCGAGTCACCTCAAAATGGAACGATATGCCCTCTAAAAAGGGTAATTGGACTTATAAAGGGAAGGGTAAAAAACAGGGGGATGGTGGAAAGGGCCAATATGCTTGTGGTAATAATGGTAAGAAGGGCTTCCAGTCGAAAAAAGGCTTCAATTTCAAGGCTTATTAAGATCTATCAGCCACGTCAGTTGATTTGTCTTTTTCAATTGCCCACATTTGAACAGACTACATTTATGTGAGTTACTTTCCATTGATGTGATTGCACTCAAACAATTGAGACTTGCATCTCTGTTGGTCTTTCACTTTGAGAATTAGAGTTGTTCTCTTTTGACTCACTCCACGAAGTGCAGTTCACAAGTTTTGTTCTGTTTGAAGTCTTGTCAAATGTAATGCAATGTGTGAAGAAGTCAGAGATGTGGAAATTCCGGTTGTGACATTTGTAAGTGGGAGAATTAGCCTACTCCAACATTTGGAATTACATGTGTAAACCCACTTTCCAAAGTAGGAAGGTATCAGAAATAAAGGCAGTGAGCATCATCAAATACTTCCTTACTTGCTTTTTGACACATGACGTAGTGATATGAAACAAGTGCTCTCCCCAAAATCACAATTCTTTTTCTCTCATCAGTTCATTAGACTATTTGGCTCAAGACTCCTGCTGCTGCTGAAGACTGAACAGAGTATATTTCTGAGATGAGATATGGAAGATTAAGAGGAATAAGTAAGAAGATTTGAAATTACATACCCCGATATTTAATTAGCATGGGAATTACAAAGACACACAATAAAGACAAGCAAATGCTTTTACTTCAGATTTGTACAGCATTGCCTAGTTAGTACATTTGTGTTGCAAAATTCAAGTAAAAGCATCAGCTAGTCTATTCATATGACCCAATGTATGTGATCGTTCACATGATTTTGTAGTTGAGGACAGCAGTCATTGCAATTCATATCTTTTTTCATTATCATCATAAAGGAATCTAGCCCGTGTAAGGGAGATAAATGGAACTTTTTCACTAGATCAGGATTTCATTGTATGTTCAATTTTTTTCTCCAATTGACGTGAAAATCTGTTGTTCATGAAAATTAATTGTCCACCTGGTAAATACTTGTCAAGGATTATATCAACCTTATCCACTTTCAACATGGCTTCAGATGGCTGGTTCAGTATGCGTAAATGTTCCTGAAGAAACCCAATCACACGTTTTAAAATGTTCTCAGCAACACTTCTATTCTCATGTCTTTCCATCACAAAGGTGAAGCAGCAATTGGCAGCAGCCTGCCAAAGACAAATTTTCTCAGTTCGATATGGTTCACCAGCAGGCAATCTTATGCACCCCATATCAAATTCAGGCAAAATATCTTCATTGTTCAATAAGTTCAAATCTTCTTCCACCGTTCTCCCGGAGACCGCTTTTCTAAAGAGGTATTCCGATTGAACATAATCAACGACATACTGAGACTGCTGTCGACGATTTACTATCAATTCCTTCGAGTTCGGAATGTGTGCGACTTCTTGATCATGGGATGTAGGCGAATTCGAAGCTGAAGGTGACAATCTTTCTTGAAGCTGATCACAAAGTTCAGACTTGTATGACCCCACAGAACATAGTCTCCGTCTCGCATCATAGCTCGATGGACTGGGGATGGGACTGGTAGTGGTAATGATGTGTCTTCTTGTTGGAGTAGGCACCCTGACCCCACGGATATTTACAACTTTCTCTTTAACTGCACGAATTTCTGAGGTATTTTCTTGACCATAGTATCGTTGGTATACTATTCTTGCAGAATCACTGACAATCGTATGAATTATGAACGCATAGACCATTCTACCGCAGCGTAATGCCCTCGTCACAGGTTTTCTCTGAGGTCTGATCAGCTGTTGTTGTTTACAATTTACTTCCGGGTTTGTTGGCGTTGTCGTTGTCCGTTCCCACACTTTCCGCAGTAGCCGTTGCAGGTGCGCGTAGTCTTGCGCAAATTTGTTCAACACAATACACACATTTACACTGTTCAATTTCCGTGAGTTGCGCCAATTTCTGAGCATGGTGATGGATAAACAACATGGCTGACTGACTTGCTGAGCTGTCAACAAAATGAACAAAAACCGGTGATTGATTTAGGCTAGATAGGCTAGGCCTAGCCTAAGTACGTGGAAGCAGGTGCGTAGGTAATGACCACACAGAAACTGTCAGATCCGCAAGGCCGTGGGCGTGGCTAGGACCAGTAGGCTAGGTATGTAGGCCCTACCCGGTAGGCCTCAGCATGCTCATGGCCTAGGCCTAGGCCCATGCCATGCCATCCCCCCATGTCATGACCATGCAGATTGCAGGCCCATGCATCTGCCTGCCCCCTCATCAATCAGCCAGCTCATGCTATCGCCTATGCCTGCCATGTAGGCCTATGATAGGCCTGCTGCTGCAGTGCTGGCATTTTTGCATTAGGCCTATCCCCCACCACCAACACTGTAACAATAGCCCTAAGACTGTTCCTGACACTACATGATAACAATAGCTAGCCCTTTAACTCACTGACCCTGTCCTGGGCCTGTGGTGGGGGATTATGCAGTTAAGCCTATTTACTAGCTTACGGTAGGCCTAGGCCCTTGGCCTGAATGAAGGCCTATACTTAATACCACAACTATTTTCCAGATTGCTGTCCAGCATTGTCATCAACCAAAGCCAAGTTGGAAGGAAATGGATGACAGTGTTTCTAATCGGCATTCTCTTGCTAGGAACTCTGGGTCAGTCAGAAGTTCTCATTCGGCAATCTCAATGGTAAGTTAGTTTCGTTATATATTCCCATTGATCACTTAGGCCCCTATTAAGGATTACCTCTTACCATAGAATAATACCAGTATATTTGTGCTGAGAATGAGCCCTAATGATGGTGATATCTAACTTGTACTGAATCCACCATCCAATCTTTCATTTGCAGATCAAGTTGCCTCCAATTACAACTCCACCAAACAGACAGAGTTCACCTGCTGGTAGGTTGGCATTCCTTACTATTCAGTTCCGCATTGGAAGTCTAAGCAGAATTCAATCAGTCCTGTCAGTTAACCCAATAGAGCCAATGCCACCTTAAACTGCCCTGTCGTGAGCCACCTGGAAGGCCACAGGTACATGTACCTGTACCGGAACTACTCAATATGTTCTTTTCATTCTTTGAAGAAAACCAACATTTGAACACAATTTTGGAACTTTGGAACATATGAAGACCTACCGTACACTATTATCATGATTGCTGCATTGTAAGTACATGTACTACTTTATTCATCTTCTTCAGTGAATCCATGGTTCTTCAATGATCCTGCTGCCCTGAGGCTAGGAGGGGTAAGTACATGTACACTCAACTGGATGACTGGAAGTAAACTAGACTGTTTATTTGCATTTCCTCAAGAGCAATTGGCATTTCTTGTATCCAGTCCGTATCACATGTGTACATCTTTCAGGGTCTGCGTAACAGGGCAAGCTGTGGGGTGAACATTCTTGCGCAATCATCTTACTCACATAGACGTCTTCTTGCCCCTCTTCCGGTTCTGATCCCAAGAAATAAAACAATTAGGTCAATTCCTACAACAGAATTGTAAGTATAGGCGAGGCTGTCAAAATGTTCGAAGATTTCATATCCCATTTTGTTCCATGATGTCTGATGTTCAGTGAACTTACCGTAGCCTTTTTTCCTATCATTTCCTCTTCATGTTACTCTGTGATGTGAGTAATGAAATGCCCCATTTCATTAAATACCAACTAACTACAGTCAGTGTTCAGAAACATTACCTGTAATCATGTCTGCTTTACCAGCTGCCTGTTGCCCTCCATGTTACTCTGTGACTAATGAAATGCCCCATTTCATTAAGTACCAGCTAACTACAGTCAGTGTTCAGAAATGTTACCTGTAATCGTGTCTGCTTTACCTGTTGCCCTCCATGTCACTCTGTGAGTAATGATCGACATGCCCCATTTCATTAGGCCTAAGCAGCAACTAACTACACTCTACTTTCAGATACGTTACCTATAATCATGTCTGCTCTACTATTGCAGCTCAGATGAGGTAGATGCTTTGCTTCAGAATGATAAAAAGGATCAAACACACCCGGATCAAGATCTGGGAGAAGGTGCAAGAGGATCAAATGAAACTCAATCTGGTGGTGATACTGATTTGAAATTAAGGGTGAAACAAAAGGACAATAGCAAAATTCTAGATTCCCTATCTGATCTTAGTGACTCATCATCTTTGTGGTCTGATGATGAAGATGTGGATGATGAGGACGATGATGATTTTGACATCGATGACAGTGATGACGACGATGATGATCTTGATATAGATAGTTCAGTCTTGGATATAGACAGTGCAGATTTGGATATCAGTGAAAATGAAGATGAAGTGGTGGCCTCCACTTCCCTTAGTTCTAAGAACAAAGTTCTGGAACCTAAAACACGTACATTGCCTCCTGGCCCTGCCACCGCTCTAACCATGGCTGCAAAGGTGAAGAGATTGTTTCAAGGAGATGTTGATCTGGAGTACCCAACAAGTGCCAAGATTGTTAGGATCTTCACCAGTAGTACATTCACAGGTTAGTAGACTAGACTAAGGGATACAAACGTTATACAAAAGTTTGCTATCAGGAATGAAAGCACCACATATTTGCTGTATAAAGTGGTATCTTTGATATCTGAGGTGTATTTTAGTCCTACATATTCCTCCTCCTTACAGATACCTTCCACGAGAGAAATTACCTCATGAAGAAAACCTACCCAGAACTGAAGAAGTTTTGTCAGGGCCTCGAGTACGAATTCCAAGTTGTGGATATGAGATGGGGAATACGTGAATATTCCAATGATGAACACACTGTAACTGAACTATGTATGCAAGAGTTAAAACTGTGCAAGGAGCTTTCTACTGGACCAAACTTTGCGGTAAGACTACACTAGATAACATTGATTTTGGATTGACTTGGAAGTTTCAAGCAACACTTGCTTATCATACCGGTATGTGAGCCGCTCTGGCAAAACCAGATGTTTGTCGCTCAGAAGTTGCGCCTCAACGAACTAAGGTGACACCAGGAGAGAATGGAAGAAGTAGATTCTGTCAGATTTCGTAATAGGCAGACAATATTGAAATTGACAAACAGCTCACATATGTTGCCGATTTGCACAGTGTCATTTTAACCTTAAATTTTTAAACTTACAGACCTTTCTCTCTCATAAGTACGGCTACTGCCCCCTGCCACGCGTCATCGACGGTGAAGAATTTGAATTGTTGCTGACAGCTGTAATAGAAGACGACAACCTGAATCTGCTCAAGAAGTAAGTCTGTGTAGATTTCAGTTGCACCTTTCTCAGGAGACACTGCCACAAGCACTGCTTTCCATGAAGGCCTGCAAACTTTAGATCGTAAGGGCAGCTATCATTAGAAAGGGAAGCATTGACAACTGTGCCATCTATTATTTGTTGATTCAGATTAAATATATTTTAATGCGCAAGGTCACTGTGACCGAGTGAAACAAACATCTCAAAAGTTAAAGCCCCTCTGTATTGANGGACCAAACTTTGTGGTAAGATTACACTAAATAACATTGATTTTGGATTGGTTTGGAAGTTTCAAGCAACACTTGCTTATCATACCGGTATGTGAGCCGCTCTGGCAAAACCAGATGCTTGTCGCTCAGAAGTTGCACCTCAACGAACTAAGATGACACCAGGAGAGAATGGAAGAAATAGATTCTGTCAGATTTCATAATAGGCAGACAGTATTGAAATTGACAAACATTTGGTCTCAACCTGCCAAGGTAAGAGCGACAAGCGTCCTGTTTTTGCCGGAGCGGCTCACATATGTTGCCGATTTGCACTGCGTCATTTTAACCTTAAATTTTTTAACTTGCAGACCTTTCTCTCTCATAAGTACGGCTACTGCCCCCTGCCGCGTGTCATCGACGGTGAAGAATTTGAATTGTTGCTGACAGCTGTAACAGAAGATGACAACCTGAATCTGCTCAAGAAGTAAGTCTGTGTAGATTTCAGTTGCACCTTTCTCAGGAGACACCGCCGCAGGGACTGCTTTCCATGAAGGCCTGCAAACTTTAGATCGTAAGGGCAGCTATCATTAGAAAGGGAAGCATTGACAACTGTGCCATCTATTATTTGTTGATTCAGACTAAATATATTTTAATGCGCAAGGTCACTGTGACCGAGTGAAACAAACATCTCAAAAGTTAAAGCCCCTCTGTATTGAATTTTACGATATTTTCAAAATGTTAGGAGAGTGCATGTAGAGGTCTCATAGCTCGTGAAGGTCTCCAAAATACTTGCCTGATCAAGGCCTAGTTTTCAGCACACATTGAAAAACTGCGCAGGGAGAGCTCTAATGTATTCAGATAGAGCGTAGTACATTGCAGTGCACTGACGTCAAGAATCGCAGCGATGATTCGTGATTTTCGAATTGAATACAGGGGGGCTTTAACAGAGGTGGCATGGCATTCTTTGCAGGTGGTACAAAGTGGATTCCAACATCGTGCCAACCTCATATGTCCTACAGCCAATTAGCACACACCATCCCGACATATTGGATAAAACAAGCATTGATGTTCAGAGGGCAGCCAAAAAGAAATGGTGGGCTGAGGAGGAACAAATTTCAGAGACACTTGCCAGTAGTGCTGTCCAAAAGTTATCCAATTCACGAGACATCCAGAAATATTTCATGTCAGGTAAAATTTTTGGAATGACTCACTACAAGTCAAGTACTACCTGCATACTTATGCGCCTGATAGTAGCCCAGCATCAAGGGAGGTTGTCGAGATAGCACAGTGCGGTGAGTGGAAACATCCACTTATGCCACCAGTAAGATCATGGGTTCGATCCCCGGTCGCACGTTTGGCTTTATTTGGTAAAGAGAGCAGCCAATCTCTCCTTGACACCCTTGGATTCTAGGGGGCTCTGGTTTCCTCCTATATTATGTAAATGTATCACCCAATATTGTCTGATGAGTAGTTATACTGAGTTGGCCCTTCCACTCCTGAAATATTTTAGAAGGTGTTAGAATTTTTCCACCTGTTGGGTTTTTGCCTTACTTAATTAGCAACCACGTCATCTCTTTACAGTGACAGAGAATGAAATCAGAGAGGGAATTATGAAATCAACAGATATCAGTGGTCATTGTCTCTGGTTGTATAGAGAGATTGAGGACATCTACAACCAACCACAGAACTATGCCTTCGGACGATACACGGGTAAGATGTGTTTTCTGCTTAAAGGGTTGTTCAAAGGGAAATCATTTTCAGCAAGATTAATTTTGCTGCATGATAAGTACCGGGTATGCAAAAATTGGTCATCTTACTACCCAAACTAGTTCCTACCGCGCATGCGCGGCCTACTTCTGGACGGGCCGCTTATGCCGCTAGCACCAGCTGCCTCATCGCTTTCCAGCTGGCTGGAATATAGTGCGCGTACATTTGACACAGCAAATCTCGAATAAAAGTCAATAAAGTCGATTCATATGAAACAATATAAATTCATCAAACGTGGAAATGTAAGATTTGAGACGAATAAATGTTGTAGATGATCAGAATAAGTATTTTGTTGGCGGAACTTTACAGGCACGGGAAGTGATTAGGCCAACAGTTTCTCACACTCTTAACCAATCAGAGGACGCCCTTGGTTCACATGCTTCTGTTGACCAATCAGATAATTAGGTCGACGAAAAACGTTTCATGTACGTGCCCATGAAAAACTTCAATTCCATTTGGCATGTAGGCGAACTACGATCCTCCGCCGAGAAATTAGGGACCTGATGGCAGTGTCACTAGGTCGGAAGAATGGAGACAGGTGGCGCTGTGAGCAGTTTGCTTACTACCCAGTATTGTCACTTTGTCATCGTTTATCGTGGGTCAAATGATTTATCTTTCCATTTTTCAGATGTCAAAAGCACCGATTCACAAACTGCCAAAGTAATCTATTCACTTGAAAACCTGAAAGCTCAACTCCAGTCAACTCTACCAGAGAGTAATTTGAAAAAGTATACAGTTAAATGGGAAGAGTCACAAGGTATGAAAAGACTATTGGTGTCAGTGTTTGGCAGTTTTCAACGCTTGTGTTTTCTATCCTGCCATCATAACACTCTGAGTAAGACCGAGGTAGATGTATATACACATGAAACAAGTCTAACGTCAGGTCAAGGTCATGCTTTTGGACCACTTTCAGTATCTGTAATAGTGTTGACGTTTGCATCATGTTATTTTTCAGGTATCAATCCAGAAAATGTTCCAGAGCATGCAAAATATCTTGAAGATCTTGCTCAAGATTTTGAAGACAAGATGAAAGAGCAGATTCAGAAGGGGATTGAAAAGAAACGTGAGGTGGCCATTACTGACCCGCTGTATGAAGAGGTGCTTCAACACACCTTATTCTGCCAGGAGAAGATTGGCATGTTCCATGGTAGAGAAGATACTATTCAGGTACAGTAGTGCGTGCTCTGTGCACTTTGTGAAGTTCAGTACAGTCCCCCCTCGCTATTACGAACCCTTCGGGGTCCAAGAGTTAAGTTCTATTTTGTATTTCATTTTTCCGTCAGGGCCGACGCTATAGCATTATTGGCCCTGGTAAGTACGGAGGAGGCCATCACAAGCTACTCATGTTCCTCACTTGGATGGGGTATTTTACTTGCCCTTGCAAAGACACAAGGTACAAGGCACCACGGCTTACTGTCCCATGCGACGGACGTGAAGAGCCGGGAATGAAATCCCACATGGCCCGGGCTGGATTCGAACCCGGGACCTGCCGCTTGCTAAGCGGACGTGATAACCACTGGGCTATCAGGCTCCTCAATTAAGTTCGGTTAAGTTCTTACTGACCCAGAGTTTGGAATAGCAAGGATTTACATACATGTCATGAAAATTTGGGAGTCAGATGTTGGGTTCGTAATATCCAGGATTTTGTAAAATCGAGGTTCGTAAGAGCGAGGTTGCACTGTATTTGATACTAGTGACCAGGGGCCGGTTGCACAAAACTTATGATAGTGCTAACGTGGTGTTAGCGCTAACTTTATGTTAAATGACGTAAAAATCCATTGTCTTTTTACGTCACTTAACATAAAGTTAGCGCTAACACCAAGTTAGCGCTAACATGAGTTTTGTGCAACCCAGCCCAGAATGAATATTTCAACAGCATATTCTCATGTTGTTCCAGGAAATTCTCAATCATTTTGAGACTAGCGGAGTAAGCAACCCGTTTGTTGTCCATGGATATTCAGGATGTGGTAAGACGTCTCTGATGGCAGCAGCTGCACAGAAAATCAAATTGAAACCAAGGACTCTTGTTTTCTTGAGGTTAGTCAAAAATTTTGGCACATCTGCCTCCTCTCCCAAATTCCGTGATATGCTGACCTCCTCCGAGTGATTCTGGCTTCAACCAGATTGAGATTTGCTCATCGGCCTTAGTCCCTCTCTGGGTGTTTTCGCTTTGGAGATGATACTTTTTCGCATTGAAAGATTGTCAGAACCAAGAAACTGCCACTAGAAACAAGAATTCTAATACTAGTATAAGGTGGATTCCTGTACCAGTTTGATAATGGCCACCCTATTTAGCAGAGTTTGAATGACAACATTAAACTTTTGGTTCTAGGTTCATCGGGACAACGCAAGAGAGTTCTGGCATCAGACAACTGCTTGTCAGTGTTATAAGACAAATTTACAAAGTCCAGACCAAAAAACCACCAGACATGCCTGCAGTAAGTGAATTGTTTACCCTTCTAGGAAGAAAAAGCACTTCCATGGATGACTCTTTTGGAACTCTTGGGCACTGGTGATGCATTTAGTTCAATCGGATGTTTTCCTGTTGACATGCCTCCCTTGTGTCATAAAGGCCTCCTCTGTTCCTTTACAGGATATGAAGGGTTTGATATCCAAGTTTATCATCGCAATCAACTCGATGTCCATCTGGCTGAGAATCTGGAACTGCCAAGCTGTGATCCTTCTCGATTCCCTAGACCAGCTGAATCCAGACGATGGGGCCTTGCAGTTGGCATGGTTGCCTATGAAAGTACCTGACAGGGTCAAGATCATTGTGTCCACATTGCCAGACAAGGAATACGAATGTTTTCCAAGGCTACAGGTAAATCAAAGTCATGCAATCATTCTCAGATATGGTAAGACTGCTTTGATATTGTGGCTCACATTCTTGGCACTCCAGTGTTTCCCCCAGGAATTCTTTTGAGTGGGGATAAAGAAAAAATTTGACAGAATTCTTGGTCAAAAACACATATTTTGACTTTTTAAGGGGGTGATATCCCCCGCCCCCTCTGGTGGAAACACTGCACTCCATTTCTGAATGGTTTTTCAGGCTCTCATTCCATCTGCGTCCAACTTCCTGGAGGTTCCAACTTTATCTGACAAGGACATCAATGGAATTCTTCAACTCTGGTTCCACAAGGCCAAGCGCACTCTCACACCAGGTCAACATGACATTCTGGTGCATGCGTTTCATCAGTGCCCGCTGCCGTTGTTCTTGAAGTTATGTTTTGATGAATCTTGCCGTTGGTCATCATACTATCCACCAGAAAAGACCGTCTTGGAACATACTATCAGGGAAGCTATCATCCATCTCTTTGAACAACTGGAGAGGAAACATGGAGTTCTCTTAGTTTCCAAAGCTCTATGTTACATGACATTAGGTAAGTGCAGTATCTTTATATCTTTCCTTTTACATGCTGAGTTCTTTCGTCCGTTTTTGAAGGAAAACTGGATATGAAATCCAACGAAACTTTGTCCTCAAAAGAGAGGCAAAATTTGTCTTTGAAATCTAGGACAATCTACACATATTGCACTCTCATAGTTCTTGTTAATTCAAGAGTAAAGTACATTTAATGAGGCCTGAATCATGTGTTTTCAGCCGGGCGAAACAACGGCCTAACTGAAGTTGAACTTGAAGATATCTTGTCCTGCGATGATGAGGTCTTGAATGATGTTTACCAATACTGGACTCCACCCATCCGACGTCTGCCTCCCTTAATGCTCGTCCGTCTGCTGAATGATATCAGACAGTACTTAGGCCAGTTGCCTTGGCTTTCTGTTACTCTTAATGGCTACTCTATCCCATCTGAAGGAAAATGCGTGGTGGTCTAGGAAAACCCGTCGAATGTCGCATTTGACTCCTGAGAAAAGTAATGGCCTTGGTGAACCCGCACATTTCAATAGCTGAAATGTACTATGTAACAGGTACACAGTGGCAGGAATGGACATGCAATCTGGCGGCCCTTGTTGATCATTCAGTGACATCCGACGGGTTTTCCAATTTCCTAGACTGCCACACAAATAGTTATCTGAACATGTAAGCCTAAGATCTTTCAGCAGTTGTTCTGCCAACCGTTCAACTGCTACTGAGTGAGTGTTCATGTTTCAGTGACACGAGGAGCAGTTGGTTTCCGTGTGATTTACTGGTACCACCGTCAGTTCATCGAAGCGGCTCAGGAGCGGTACTGCCCAGAATCAGAGGTGACAAGAAAGGCACATACTGCCATTGCAGAATACTTTCTTGGGACATGGAGTGGTGAGTTGTTGATAGACGATTCTCGAATTTGCAGATCTGCGCACTTCCGCCGAAATCACCACCACAACCTTGATCTGAAACCAGCTGACGTGACGCAATCCATGATTCAGCAATGGTCGACTCTGATGCAACATTGTTGAAGTCACTGTCGTGCGGTTATCTGCGTTACGTCATTCAGTTTCTGGCCGATGTTGTGTTTGCGATTTTGGCGGAAGTGTGCAGATCTTTCTCGTTTACATCAATTTGGGATTTGTCTATGCTTGGGCTTTTATGATCTACAAAGGTTCACAATGAGGCATTTCCTTCAACTACCGGTAACCTGACAACCCTGCTCAGTTTAGCAAGCAACCCTTAGTGCATAGATTCTCACAGACTGGATGTAAGGATAACCTGAACGCTCTTTTGGACAGGCATTCCCAAGCCCTATGTGGACAAGAAAGGTGTACCTCATGAAGACGATCGCATTCTTCCAAAACAGCCAATCATGGTCTCTAAGGAGCACTACAACTACCGCAAGCTTATGCTTCTGCCAACACACTTGGCATATAGTGGAAATTTAGACCTTCTGAAGACAGAGATCCTGTGCAACTACCATTGGCTGTATGCAAAGCTAAAGGCGATGTCACTCAGGTAGGAATACATTTATCTAGGCATTGTCAACCAGTGCAACATCTGGCATCCTGTGGTAGAGAAACCTTACCAACATATCAGCATAGTGTGATCATCAAAACGAGAGGTGCATCCCTTTCAGAGCATAGTGTGGTCATCAAAATGAGAGCTACATCATTTTCAGCATAGTGTGATTATCAAAATGAGAGCTACATCCCTTTCAGTATAGTGTGATCATCAAAAGAGAGCTACATCAGTGCTTTCAGCATAATGTGATCATCAAAAGGAGAGCTACATCCCTTTCAGCGTAGTGTGATCATAGGAGTTCGTCCTTCCAATGACACAAACACCCTGGTCATCACATTTTGAAACATCATAGCCCCTCCTTCAAACTGTTCACTGGCAATATTCAAAGCTCGAGCAGCAAATGAAAATTGCCACCGTTGTGTTTACTGTCTTCTATGGTTGCAGACATGTTCTGGATGACTACAAACTGGCGGAAAGACTCTACCCATCTGATACTGATGTGCCTATAATCACAAACATGTTGCAGCTCTCCCAAGTTGCCATTCAGTTCGATATGACAACTCTTGCTGGTCAAGCTGTTGGGAGAATACATGAGGTAAGTTAGCCAACTTCTAGATGTAGTTCAATTCACGTTTGTCATGGCCATCAAATCAGTTGTCTGTATCTTATAGACCAATGCCAAATGCTGTCGTTAGGTTAGGATTTTCTTTATTCCCTGTAGGCTGACAGTCCGTACCTGAAGGAGTTCCTATCCCAATGCTGTGAACCATCAGAACCAAGTTTCATCCCAGAGGAGCCGTTTCTCTTTTCTGTGGGAGGTGAACTTGCTCACACCATCCGTCCACACAAGGAGGATATTCACAGCATGGCCATCACTAAAGATGGGAAATATGTGATAACAAGTAAGTGCACAGACCGTATGTTTAGTTCTGGAATCTCGGTCAGTATGACTGCGTGTAGTATAAAGATATTGGTGGTATGTCCAGTGTGTCCCATCTGATTCTCACCAGTCTATCTGGCCTGACGCCCATCTAGCCTGGTTTGAATCCATCACATTTCCCGCTTCTGAGGAGCTCAGAGCCTCAGCCAATCATCGGTCTGCGAAGGCTCATTGACGTGCCAATAAAAATCCGTGTTACAAATGTGTGCGGGAAGAGAAGCGAAAGTGCCGAACAGCAATTTGTTTCACGAGTTCTGATTGGCTTGAAGGCGGGGTCAGATTCATTTATAATTTATGAGTTAACGCAAAAGATGACATGATTGGGACAAGGCTAAAGACGCAGGATATTCATGTTCTTTTTCAGCTGGTGACGAAGCCATTAAAGTGACAACTATTGCAGATGGTACCATCATCAAATCCTACACAACAAAAGTAAAACCCACGACGTCATCGTTATATGATCAAGTGAAAATCTGCGGCAAAGATGGGGAACTTTTCTCTGTTCTTCTCTCGCTTGGATACAACAACAAATGCCAGTTGTTCATTCTGAAGGTTGAGACAGGGGAGGTCATTCACGAACTATCAGTGTTTACATCATCTGTGACAACTCATGTTTTCAACGACGGATGCAAGCTTGCAGCCTTAATTGGACACAGCATCTTCATATTTGATGTATACTCCGGCGAAAAGGAGAAAATAACTGACACATTCATGGAGAAGGGACAAAATTATGGCAATGAAGACATCATCGGAGGTCAGTACTGGGTCAGAATTACCAGTTCATCTTTATTTCTTTGCATGTTTAATAGGCTAGTTGATTTTTTACCTCTGCTGATCCACATTTTTACCTTTTTTCAGGAAACAAGAAATACCTCATCTTCTCCTGCATGGGGACAAGGTTTGTCCGAATATTTGATATTGAGAAGAATGAGATTATCAAAAATGTTGAGATTTATCCCAGGGATATGAAACTGCCAGATGATGACGATGATGATGATAAAGAGAAGGATGCCAGCAAGGCTAACGGAGATGAGGATGACAGTAGTACCGACAAGAAGGATGTTGGTGAGGACAAGGATTCAGACAAGAAAGATGATGATGAAGGCAAGGATGACATTGGTGAAGACAACATTGATGCTGATGAGGAGAATCCTCCTGATAAGCGGAATGGAGATCTAGAGAAGGAGAGTGGCGATCTAGAGAAGGAGAGTAGAGATCTGGAGAAGGAGAGTGGAGATCAAGAGAAGGAGAGTGGAGATCTAGAGAAGGAGAGTGGAGATCTGCAGAAGGAGAGTGGAGATCTAGAGAAGGAGAGTGGAGATCTAGAGAAGGAGGGTGGAGATCTAGAGAAGGAGAGTGGAGATCTAGAGAAGGAGGGTGGAGATCTAGAGAAGGCAATACATGATGAGAATGTTGATAAAGAAAAGAGAGGAGATGAGAACAGTGAAACAGATGACAACAAGAAGGCAGAGATCAAAAAGAAAGATGATGATGATGACGACAGTGATGATGAGGCTGACTTTGACAACGTCACCATTGATGCTTTAGCAGTCACACTTGATGAGGAGCATGTCATTATTGCCAACTGTTCTTACAATGATCTGGAATTCTTCTCGCTCCCTGAAATGGACAAGGTCAAATCATACCGAGGTACAGCGTACATATACAGTCTTCACTTTTTATTGTTTTTCTATTCTTAGCAGCCACCACTTGATTTCATTGATGTTGATTGGGTTGGATGTCTCATGTTCGAACTCAGGTGGTGACTTTTGACCTATCAACCTCAGAATTTGGCACCCTGACCCAATATGCCTTTTGGCCCTTGAAGATGATGGAAAAGTGTCTTTGGTTTCTTATAAACCAAGTCACAATCAAATATGATAGTCACAGCCGGGTGGGTTTTTTTTCAGGTTATAGAAAAGATTACTCTGAGAAGTTTCAGATCCTTCCTGACGGCAGACACCTCATATTCTCCGCGATACAAGATAACACTATCATTGTATGGGATCTTGTCGCAGGAACACGTCACTGCATCCTACCACACGAGCACTCTCTCATGCACATTGCTGCCTTGGATTTGGAGACATTTGTCACAGCATCTGCGGATTATTTGCTTCGAATCTGGCATAGGCATGACACGGCTCTTCCGTCACCTGATGCAAAAGGGAGTGCTGGTGACACAGAAGTTAGGTGGAGGTAAGACAGAGTAACTTCATACACTGCGCCTAAACGACAGCATAGGATTTGAAGGCGATCCAGGTTGTATTGATCTGGACAATATCATGCCTAATTACCATAGGAAAAGTTTTGGTAACAACTCAGTCCCTCCTCCACCCCACCCCGGCAACTTACTAGCCATGATTAAGAAACAGTGATAGTGGTGCTGACAGTGACAGTGGAAGTTGATTTGAGAAACGAGTTTTTTTTCCTCTACGAGACAGGATTTCTCAGCTAACCATAAATTATTTCCTTCTCAGATTCTTGACGCTGTACCCTCACAGTCCTAACTATCTGATGGGGAACTACACGGTGAAAGAAAGTGGTGGCTCTAACTCAGACATTCACCTGTTCATTCTTGATCTGATGTCAAGGGACATTGTACGATCGGTCACTATTGTAAGTTCTAGGACCTAATTACACTACTCCACTAGACTGCCACTTCAGTTGCTGAATCAAAACTTCTAGTTGAATGTGAGTAAATGACAGTTGGAATGTCTTGTTTTATCCAACAAAGAGCACAAAAAACGACGCACAGAATTATAGTAAACATAAAGTCATCTCTGAATTTTGCAAATGTTCGACCCCAACCAGGGGCTTCCTCGGGCACTTTCTAAGAGATACCAAAAATGAAGGATGTAGGATCTCTTAGAATGTGCCTGAGGAAGACCCCGGTTGGGGTCGAAAATTTGCGAAATTCGGAGACAACTTTATGTTTACTATCTTGTTTTGGCATCCCCTAATAACTAGAGATGTTTCACCAATGACTTTATCAAATATAATTATTTCAGCCCACAAAGAAATATGGTGGCCACCGAGTGTACTACAATGAGGATAACATAAGTAAAGCTCAGTTTGTGGATGACCATCGAGTGATACTGTGCATGGGAAGAAAGATTTTGCTGTTCAACTGGGATTCCTTGCAAGTTGAAAGTATTATGGAAGGATCCCTACCAAAAACAAATTTCCACGTTGGTGTAGGAAAAGATCGCTCAGGTGATTTTAGTTGAAGAGTAGTATCAATGATTGTTTCGGGCAATATGTGACCCTCCAAAGCAAAACCAGTCGCATGTCGCTCAGAAGGTGGGCCACAATGAACTAAGATGACACCAGAAGAGAATGGAAGAAATAGATTACCAGTATTTTAGATTTCATAACAGACAGACAATATTGAAACTGACAAACATTTGGTCTCAACCTGCCAAGCGGAGAGAGCGACATGCGACTGGTTTTGCTGTGGACATCGTGATCACCTTGAAGATGCTGCAACTACTGGTAATATAATCAAAATCATTTAGGGGGATGAAATGTTACTTTATTCATTTACAAAGTAGTGGTCTCTTTTCCAGAGTGTGTCAGTCTAAGTCGAGGTAAAAGGAACCTAAAAATCAATGACCTAACGACTGGAAAAACCGTTAGCATCCTGAAGAATGATCTTGATAGTAAGAAAGCATCTGGTGATGGACAGAAAGGACAACAGCTTACAAAGACTGGCAAGGTCAAGAAAGAGAAAATTGTTCGCTACGATTCATTGTTGGTAAGATTTTCTACATTGTCTCTATTCTCTTAACCCATTAACTGCGTAGGACGTCATACTGCGTCATGACAAAATCAGGGGAATCCCCGAAAACACCCGAGGATCGTAGCTTGCGTAGGTAATAGTAGGCCTTGCAAGGAAATGGGGCTTCACAGTGCGTAGACGTTATATCACGTCTTGAACCTTATGTGTCAAATACTTTTTTGGGCAAGTTTTTTAAGGAAGAAAAATTAGAACTAAAAAAATTACACAGTTAATGGGTTAAAGCTTGTACCGGGTATGTATTTTCATAGTTTAGCATATCCTGGAACACACTAATTTGATGGTGCTCTGCCTACCGGCACTTTTATAAGTATATTTTTCCTCATATCACTCAGGTTAATCCCAATGGGACATATGCAGTAGCGACGACAGATGGCATGAGAACAGAACTACACGTGTTTGATGTTGTGGAAAAGAAGTTTCTCCACTCTATCAATCTGAAACCATATGCGAAGGATGTAGACGTCTACGTTGAAGGATGGCAGATATGGTCACAGGATGGCAACTTACTGGTTGTACAAGGATCTGGTACAATACGAAAGAAACATCAGAAGATCAAACCACGCTTGGAGGCCAATCTCATGGTGTTCTATGTGTGGGACATAGCAAAAGGTAGGACTTTATCAGAATCTGGATAACTCCAGGTTCTTTGTAACTACCATTTCTGTGCAACAATGCCAAAGGGTCGGGTGGATACAGGATTTTTTGCAGGGTGGTCTCAGGCCGACGAAGGCGTAGCCCGAGCTGGGGGAGTTGGGGGGGTGTCCCCTCTCGCGCAGTAAAATTTTTAAAAGCTGAAACGCTGGACATGCTATGTCGCCAACATGGTGAAGGGTGAAGCCCGACAATGTGAGCCCCGAAGGTGCGAGTCACCAGCGAGTTTTGAAGACCGTGAGAACATTAGAATGTATATTCTTTGCCAGTCAAAAATTGAGGGTTTCTGAGAAAAAATCAGACTTTGAAAAAATCGTTGGTGGTCGAGACCCCCCTGATCAGTGCCTGAATGCACCCTGCTGTGTTGTGGGTACCAGTGGAGCTGAAACAGTTAGGTTCCGTTGATACCGATCCACTGCCAAATTTCACTGATTGTCTGGAAAGTCAAATATTGAACCATACCAGATCAATCAGTGCAATGGTCATACTATTCCAACTGTTTCTTTTTCAATAGGAGACGTCTCGTCTATCCTGTTTGACTGGGAACATGGCTTGTTGCATGAGAAAAAACAGCGGGAGAATTCGCCAGAACCAAGTACTCTTATGGTTGCTGATAATGATGTGGCATTCCTCTCATGTGAAGATTTTATCGTGAGAGCCCATGACATACACACAGGTAAAATCAGGCTCAACCAGAGAAACCTGGGGCCGTATTCAAAAAGGGTGTTTAAGACTGAGACGCGTGTAGTTTCGTCAAATGCATGGTGGAAGTGTGTGCATTTAGTGAAGTTACACCCTTTCTGAATACGACCCCTAATCAGCTGGGGAAATAGGGCCGATCTAGCTGTCACCAGCTGAACTGCCGATCAGCTATAGATCTGCCGATTTGTGCACCTGCTGATTGNCGATTGGACTTCAACATGGCTGCCAGGCGGCCATCTTGAAAAATTTACTTTGGCCATATCTCATCGGTAGTAATGTTACGATGTTTCTGCACTAATCCTTCACCATTCAGTGTATCACCAGGCTACTCACACTTTATACTCTGTCACTGAGGTGAGCACAATGGCCCTGGCCATTTCATATCTAATTAGCTTAACTTGCTTAGAAAACTGCCTCAGCCTCAGTGCTGCACATTCAACAGATGTCATCATTGGCCTGAGATTTCTTGTCTGTTTTCCAGTTTGACCAGATTGCAGCTGTTGGCGGGCAGTGTAATACCCTAGTCATGGCAGAGAAATCAAAATTTGATTTAAAGTACATCAATCTTTGTGGAGAAGGTTGCCATGGATATGAGGAAGACTTGAAACATTTTCCCGAAATCTTCAGAGGAAAAGGTTTGTGTACTTTCTCACATGTTGATTCAGTGCATTCAAATTCGAAGTGAGATCAAAGGATTGTCTCCAGGGGTGGATCCACGAGTTCGGAAAAGAGGGGGTGGACTTGCGCTAGAAACATTGAAATCTGAAGTGGATTTCAAGATGATATGCTCCAAATTTCAGAATTTCACGGTCGATTTTACAGATTTGTTGGTCGAAGGGGCGGGGGGTGCGCCCCCCCCCTTGGATTCACACCTGGGACCTTATTCACAAAGCTCCCATAACTTTGTACGCAAATCCTTCGTCAGGCTGATAGTGAACAATAGCAATAGGTTGTCCGCAAAAGGACAATAGTTTGAGCACTCCCGTAAGTTACGGGAGCTTCGTGAATAAGGTCCCTGGTTTAATATTATCAACTAATGGCAAGTGATGTCTCCCCTGGTGATGATAATCTGGTATTATAAGGCGAATCCCAGGTAGTGGCACTCGATATGAGTTTATATTAATCTCGTAGTGAAGTTTTATTGAACAATGCTGTGTCAATATGTTGATTATGTTTCCTTCCAGAACTGAATGGTGTCCTTGACCCCCTGACGGAGGCAGACATCCTTGAAGCTCAGCAAGTACACGAAGATGACCTTGACAGTGATGTTGACAGTGTCTCTGATGACGAAAGTGAAGAAGGGACAGACACCGAAGATGAGGATGAGGATGAGGAAGAGGATGAATATGGGGATGACGACGACGATGATGATGATGACGACAATGATGCTGAGAAGAAGAAAGGTGGGTGGCTGATTTTAGCGGGGTTCATTGGCATATGGATCCGGTCCGTTTGTCCCCAGTTTTCCGGATACGACAGCGCAAAAGTAAATTTGATCGATTTTTTACGGACCTGAATTGGACAAAATCCGTGTGCCAATGAACCCCGCTTTTCAAAAGCTAATGAAAATCAATTAAAGTTGGCATTTTTCAAGAGACAGTGAGTGTGTTAAGTACCGGTACTGTCCTCTAAAGGGACATTCGTGTTACCTTTCAGCTGCAGTACCAGCCCTAAAACTCCCAGCGAAATTGACAAAAGAAGAAGCTGAAACGTATCGCAATCAGTTGCTTGAAATGGAAAATAAGATAAAGGAGACAATGAGAATGTTGGAAGAATCTCTGCAGAAGAAGAATGAGAAAGAGAAGGAGCTACCGGCAAAGGAACATTCAGATGGAAATGAGGAGGATGCCATTGACTCTAAGGATACTGATGATTTGGTAAATGAAACTAGTGTTGAAGATAGTCAAATCAAAGGGGAAGAAAATGTAGATGAATCAGCAATCATTGAATCGGCTACAGTTGAAGAATCAGCTGTAGAAGAATCATCTTCTGTTGAATAAATCAGCTTACATGTAGGTTGAAGAATCGGCTGTTGATGAATCAGCTTCGATTGAATGAATCAGCTACAGTTAAAGAATCAGCTCTAGATGAATTAGCTGAGGTTGAGGAATCAGTCGTAGATAAATGAGCTTAAGCTTGGTTCATACTTTTGCGGCGGCGTCTTCCGCCAACCTGATTTCACATAACAACAGTGTCATGCGTAACATCATGAGTCCGTTGCGTGTGCAAAAGTGAATTTGTGCTATAAATGATTGCATTGCATGCTTGCGCTTGACATTCCTTTGTGCGCAATCAGAATCCGCCTTGAGTTCACTCCATTTCTTCTTTTTGCGTGTTGCACTTCAAGTCGCGTCAACAGGCTGTGCAAGTCAAGAAGTATGAACGCCATAAACGCATGACGTGCCCAGAATGTCCTTGTAGCACCGTGACATCGGCGCAAAAGTATGAATCAAGCTTTAGGTTGATGAATCAGATTGTACTCACTGACTGAGATTGGCCATAGTTTACTTCAATCACAGCTATTTTGGATTAATGTTAAGGTGTGAAGATCTCAGAATGCATGTGCACTTATACACACGCGCATAACTAATGCTTTTACTCATGGACAACTGGCCTGTGATATGTTTTTTGTTCCTCTATTATTGTAAATATTCAATGGGACTCAGGAAGTATACTTGTAGTTGTTTGTGCATAATACAGTTATCAATATGAATCCCTCTCTACATGACAAAGAAAGTACATTGGTTTTGTTGAAATGATCTATTCAATGGGACTCAGGAAGTATACTTGTAGTTGTTTGTGCATAATACAGTTATCAATATGAATCCCTCTACATGACAAAGAAAGTACATTGGTTTTGTTGAAATGATCTATATTATATGGAAATATTTTTATGCCCCACCTCCATCCCCACCCCCACCCCATTGTGCTTGGTCTTCTTACCATACAGCCAAAGATCTGAAGGGATCATAATATAATTCATCTACACTAGTTTTCTTCAAATTATGTACCGGTATGTTTATATGTGATTAAATCCGTCCATCTGACAAAAATAACTTATTCTTTCTATGCTGTGTTATTTTCATATTACAAATTTACTCTTTTTGAAATAGCAATATATATATGTCTTTGTTTATAGGTATGTGTTCACTCAATAAAATACAAATATACATTGACGGGATGACTTGGTTTGATTCTTTCCTGTTCCCTAATAGGAAGAAAGCAGAACATATTGACAAAAGAGTCAGCAACTTTGTCGCCAGAAAGGAGGAATTCAGTTTAGTCCACCCAGAATCATCCTTCAACAATTCTTTACAAACTAGGCCCTACAAGCAGCAGCCATAGAGGAATGCTTACAAAGGCTTTTCGTCCTGGTCTGAAGACTGGTGACGCACTGTCACAGCTGGACTGAGGCCTCTGCTCAGACTCTGAAGCAGTCATTTTGAGACATTCTGCCCTACATACTTAGGAAGTTGGAACTCAACTCCAGATCCGAGGTACCGATAGTATATGAAGGGAGAGCACAAGAGAAAGTGCAAGTCAACAAATGCGAAGTTAGGTGAGGATGCAAACATTATATGATATTTTAATTTGATATTTTAATGGCATGGCTAACAATCTGTAAGTTGATGGTCTAAAGATGCATCAAATTACTCTCTCAGGCCCAGCCCCTAAGGACTTTCTTACTCCTTTATGGATCATAGTGTCTAAAAGTCTGTCCAATAATGTTATCAATTAACTACAAAGATTATTGACACTTTGTTCAATACCATTTGAAGAGAGGAACTTGTTTCTGCTAGAGGTCTGAAGATGGCTGTCCTGAGTATCAGTTGTGTGATTTTCTTCTGCATGTTTACTGCGGGCAGATGTGAAAAACGTCAATACGGTAAGTAAAATCAGCAAATTGAAAGATATGACATATTTTTTGAAGGCTTTCATAACATTGTAATCATCAAGAATGGAGATTATAATGTCTGTGATCAGACATATTCTGATCAGGGGCCATATTCATGAAGTCTTCGCAACTTTGCGTGCACACAAGTCTATTGTTTGGCTGCACATGCCCTATTGTTCACTGACTCGGCCTTACAATAGATTTGTGCGCACGCAAAGATGCGAAGGCTTCATGAATATGGCCCAGGATGTCCGTGAGATCTGTGAGCCAAATTCCTAATAATATGTAACTTGCATACAACTATTCTAGTTTTAAGATATCGGAGCTTTGAAGACTTACATGTACCAGAAGACAATAGTTCCAAGGGTGGGATTTGTACAGGAGCGAGGTGTCAAGCCAAACTCCAGGGCCAGATTTCAACAATGTAGGAGCGACTGAGCAATGATTCAATGAAATTCATTTATCTTTTATCTCAGCTCTGAGTGCTCAGTACAACTTAAATTAGTTCCTTGCTTCTGTTCTCAGTGAAAATTCACGTCCATTACAATTTCACATATCCTTGCTTTTCAGCTGCTTTTCTGAATCACATGAAGCCAGTTGGCTTCTGGCCTTTAGACAAATCAAGTAAAGGAAATGACTTATCAGGATACCAATCAAGCACCCCTGCTCAATTCCGTGCAAAAATTCGAGAGCAAAAAGCAATACAACTGCAAGGTTCTGGTATTTCCTACATAACTGGACCCTTTGGAAAACCTGAGACGGCCGTCCGGATTTTTAGAGCACGAACTGCCCATTCTTATGTCTTTTTTAGGAATAGAAGGATGATGAGAACAGAGAGTGCCACGATGTCTTTATGGATCAAAATAAATGGATCAAAAACATCAGTTCTAGGGTATACACGTCTGGTCTATCTCTATCTAAAACATCCCGACCAGAGAGTCAGCATCTATCTTAGCCATTTATTAGGCAGTACCGATGAAATGGAATTATGTGCAAAGGGCAAAGCACCCAACACTAATGAACAATGTGGTCCTCTGACAGTTCAAGGGAAATCACTGGAACATTGGACGCATATGACAATAATCCAAAAGAAAAGAACACTTTGGATTCAGGTTGCAAAGTCACGTCCAGTTCAAGTTTCATTTAAAGGAAGAATTTGGGCTTTTGCATTTATGAGAGACAACGAAGGGACAATGGGAATTTCTTGCATCTCAGTTTATGACAGAATTTTGACACAGAAAGAGATCCTTGAAGCAAAAACGGTCTGCAACTCATCACTACACCAAGAACCCAAAACATCACGTAATATAGATCTTTTTTTCCTCAGTTAACGAGAAACCCTGATAGCCTAGTATTACTGTAAAGCAGGAAAATTTCGCGTGCAGGAAATTTTTGCGAATTTCGCGAGAGTGTCTGAGTCGCAAAAATTTCCTGTTGCGAATATAAATACACGCAAATGATAAACATGGTCCGTGAAAACAAATGAACAAATGGCAGGGACACGCGAAAATATCCTGCCGCAAATATGTCTATAATTCTTGATTCGCAAACATTTCCAGCCGCGAAATTATCTTGCTTCACAGTATTTATCATCTGCAAGGGTTGTTTGTCGCATGTGACAGAAAGCAATGGTGTCTTGTACCTTGTGCCTTTGTAAGGGCAAGCAAGAGAAGAAATGAATACCACAGGCTAGATACCGTAGAACCTCTCTGTTAAGGACACCATTGGGACTGTAGTTGATGTCCTTAATTGAGAGGTGGTCCTATTTATAGAGATCAAAATGGATAGAAATGACCAGTTTGGGCCTAAATTTTGGTGTCCTTCATAGAGAGGTGTCTTCCTGTCAGAGGTGTCCATTAAGAGAGGTTCCACTGTACTGCCAATAATGCTGTGGCTTCAGTCCTGATGGAAAATCAAATACAATACACAAAATATTTTTTCCTATTTCAGGTGTTGCTGCAATAAAGAGACAATTTGTTCCAATCAAAACAATAGTCGGCATGAAGATCGTCTCAGGCCCACAGTTATGTGTGGCAGAGTGCAAGAAGATGATGACATGCAAGTCATTCATGACAAAAGTGGAGGCAGATAAATCAGGCAAACTGCGTACTTCTTGTTATCTTTTGTCACTTGAAAAAGGAGAAGATGTACGTGGTCTTATCACAAAGGTATACTTCATTGAATGAAAACTGAAGGAGTGTGGTCAATCATTGGTTATGCCTGAAAGGGTGACAGTGATATGACACTCCTGGCAGAAAGAAGTCCGAATTCAAAACCAAAGACAATGTTTTCATGTCCTGCAGTTTCTCGTTCTACCAAACTGAAAGAGAACAGTAAACATTGATGAAGCAGGAAATTGTGTTTCATTTTTCATTGAGAAATGATAAGTAGGATAAAGTAGCATACCACAAGGTTTCTAATTTTACCACCAAACTCGGAAAAACATTAGATAATATTAGACTCTTCTGAGTGACCACATTGTCGAAGGTGAGACAGGACAAAAGCAGGGTAAGATAAACACAATAAAATCGACAAGTCCAATGTCATTCGAGTGGGGAGCCACGGTGGTGTAGTGGTTCGGGTCTCCAACTAGCGGTCAGAGGGTCTCAGGTTCGAATCCCACTGGGCGTGAGACTTTGGGCAAGTCTCTTTACCTCACTGGCCTCTCTCCACCCAGGTGTATAAATGGGTACCGGTCAGAAATGCTCGGATTGTAGCGCTGAATGAGCAGCTCATCCGAGTTCTACTGAATGAAAGGTTTCAGGATAGACTGGGGTTTTAAGTGTAAAGTCGGATGACACCTCTACCGTTGTTGATATCAGACTATAAACCCAAACTTTAACTTTAACTTTTTGGTTACCTATTGAATTGCTTGGCCTCAAAGGGATGTGTCAAAGATGACAAAGTCAATGTTGAATTGAACAAGGTTTATTAACTGGCTCAAACCATAGAACGTACATTGAGTACTGGTAGAGCAGAGGAACATTTTATTGAGAAGTGCCGAACGCTGCACTTCTCTGAGTTAACAAAAGAACATCAATACTAACAAACAAGAAACAGTACCGGTAAAGATCAATGCAGAGAACGTTGTGTACATGCACACAGACAAAAGCCAAAAACATTAAAGCCTCGAGATCAATCCATAAATCAGCAAAGGCAATAAAAGTATCACAGATATTTGCTTTAGTGCAGAGGTGTTTTACAGGGAATAGTCAGGTGCAAAATGGTATTCTGTGGGAATTTCGTGAAGAAAGTGGCCGACATACCCAAGTCGAAAAAGTATCACGTCCTGAACAAGAAAATCTTTGCCGGCACTTTGGAATTTTCTTTTGATAGAAATACGGGCGGTTTCCATGGCAACCAACCATGAAAATCGGGGTTTTTGTTAATTGCTGATTTCTGAACCCTTGGTAATTATATTTTGTTCGCTCAAGTTACTATTTATATTTAACACCACCCCGGCGAAAATCCTATATCATCGACAAGTTGATCCGGGATCAAGGTCATTCCAAAAGGTCAAGGTCAAATGGAAATTTTGACGTTTTCCCCTAAAATTTCCGAACTCTAGATTCAAACCTCGTGTGTATGAACATACTGAGAAATAACAAATACTTCATGGTGTAGAAAATATCTGCTGATAATTCCGTTTCTTTTGATGTATAATGTATGAACCTACGCCTTGGGTGTTTTGAGGAAATAAAGGAGAAATTCACCATGGTGCGTAAAATAGTAGGACAATGACTTTATCATTGGACCCAAGAACTGAGGTTTGTACAGAAGAATGGGACCCCATGTACAGCTAACTTTTGAACGGTGGGATTTACACCCCATAAATGAATTACCAACAGATAGAAACATGGCGCCTCGTAATCATATAAGCATGTTTTTAGTAATTTTTAACTGGTTACGTAATTGGAAACGGCGTTTTTATGTATTTTGACCCATTTTGTGTTAATTTGCATATAAAACGTCATTTCTTATTATATAACTACTGAAAACTAGAAAGAACATGCCTGTCTGCTTCTGAGGCGCCATGTTTCTATCTGTTGGTAATACATTTATGGGGTGTAAATCCAACCGTTCAAAAGTTAGCTGTACATCGGGTCCCATTCTCCTGTACAAAGCTCAGTTCTTGGTTCCAATGATAAAGTCATAGTGCTACTATCTTACGCGCCATGGTGTATTTCTCCTTTATTGCCTCAAAACACCCAAGGCGTAGGTTCATGTATTATACATCAAAAGAAACGGAATTATCAGCAGATATTTTCTACACCATGAAGTATTTGTTATTTCTCAGTATGTTCATACACACGAGATTTGAACATAGTCCGAAAATTTCAGGAGAAAACGTCAAAATTTCCATTTGACCTTGACCTTTTGGAATGACCTTGACCCCGGATCAACTTGACGATGATATAGGATTTTAGCCGGGATGGTGTTAAATATAAATAGCCACTTGAGTGAACAAAATATCATTGCCAAGGGCTCAGAAATCAGCATTTAACAAAAAACGCGATTTTCATTGTTGGTTGCCATGGAAACCGCTCATATTCCTATCAAAAGAAAATGCCAAAGTGCCGGCAAAGATTTTCTTGTTCTGGAAGTTATACTCTTTCGATTGAGGTATGTCGGCAACTTTCTTCACAAAATTCCCACGGGAGCCTATTTTGGACGATTTGGAACCCGACTAAACACTCCGTCACTGAAATATGAGATTCAACTTAATGGAGAACCCGCCCGGCGGTTTATCCTGACAGGTCGGCACTGCAGGCGGTTGTACCATAACGACGTCATTTTAGGTGTTGACGAAGCGTCATGAAAAAAATTTCCTGTACATTTTTCTACAGGAATATTTCAGACAAAAACACCACCGTATCTCTTCATTTTAAGAAAGAAAAGGAATGAGATTCAAAGAAAACTTTATCTGCTACACAATGATGTAAGTTTTACTGTTGGGAAACCAACACAAATGATTTATTTGCACACCAGAAATAATGGAAATAACGTTAGAAAAAGAGACTTCGGTACAACTGCTCGCAGCCCCACGTCCTGACATTAGTGTGCGGGTTCCCCGTTAAATTAGAACAGATTATAACACTAGGTACACATACACGTACCACACAGGTGAATACTGTATTTTAGATGTGTAACTTGACGCAAAATGTATCAAGACTAGACTTGACATGCATTTCAACAATATTGAATCATGCTTACCGTACTATTGAATGTGTAAACATGCCATAAGGAATTTAGAAAGTATCTTGCTTATTAAGGAAGAACATGTCACTTCAAACATTCATTTTCATTAAGGACGGATTATGGCCAAAAAATATAGACAAAAACAATCAATGGAACGAATCAACTCTGTCACATGTAAAAACAATATGAAACATATACCGGTAAACAACATATAAACAAACCACAAGGAGTCTAGAAATTCATCTTGCTAATTCAGGAAGAACATGTCACCTCACACATTCATTTTCATTAAGGACGGATTATGACCAAATGTGTCACAGATTCAGTTCTTTCAAAGGTTAGACTTGGCATGCATTTCAACGATATAGAATCATGCTTACTATCGAATGTATAAACATGCCATAAGGAATCTAGAAAGTCATCTTCAGTCATCCTCAGGAAGAACATGTCACCTCAAATATTCATTTTCATTAAGGACGGTTTATGGCCAAAAAATAGACAAAAACAATTAATGGAACGAGTCAACTCTGTCACATGTAAAAACAATATGAAACATATAAACAACATATTAAAACCACAAGGGGCCGTATGCATAAAGGTTGAAAAAGCTTATTCCAGGTAATACCTAACATTATAACGTGAAGCTATACCTGGAATAAGCTTTATGCATACGGGACCAGGGTCCATATTCATAAACATACTTACGTCAAAGTGTGATACTTTTCTTTCGTGTTCAACAAAGGATAAGTGTCACACTTAGACTTAAGTGCTTTTATGAATTTTATACGGGTCCAGGAGTCTAGAAAGTCATCTTGTTAATTCAGGAACAACGTCACCCCAAAGATTCATTTTCATTAAGGATGGATTACGACCAAAAAATATAGACAAAAACAATAATGGAACGAGTCAACTCTATCACATGTGAAAACAATATGAAACATATAAACAATGAGAAAACAGCCAATACTGAACACATATCGAAAATCTATCACATAATAAAAACATCATCCTTCATATTTGTACTAAAAATCTCTTCCCAATCTTTGAGGGGGTGGGGTGAAGTAAATCATACCTTGGCAATCAGATTAAGATCACGGCAGGTTTCAAATCAGACAAACGGTGAATCCTTGCTTACTTGAACTTGATCACCACATTCCTCTTCAGCTACTGATTCATCTTTATTTACACTGAGGTCATTAGCATCAGTGAACACTTCATCGCTGTTGCCACTGCTGTTCTGAATATTACTGATCTGGAAAATATTTTTAAGTACCGTAATGACATGAAATTTCTAAACGGCAAGACACGATTCCACGTGAGAGTTTTCTCGCGCAAGTTGGCTCTCTATGGGCAACTCAACTGCGAGCAATTATGTCATTGGTCTCAGCGTAAGCCGTGAGGAACAAATAATGGGGAATTGCCCATTGTGAGCCAACTTCTGCGAGAAAACTCACACGTGGAGAGGCACCTTTAGTAAAGGGATCCTATAGTCAGGTAGCTATTAGGCCTTGAGTGCGGTCACTTCATCACAGATGTGGCACTAGCGACTGACAACTTACGGATTTGGGCTCAAATGTTGATGTTTAGTGTATTTTACTTGCAATATATGTCCGAGTTTGATTCTCATGCCCACCGATCGGTGTAGTCAGCATCATCAAAATGCCTATGAGGAGGCTGCCTGTAGGGTCCCTTTAAATTCATGGGAGACTTTCCTGTCGTCAGAGGCCACCACAAGTTAGCGGTCCTAGGACATCACGAAATTCGACACCACAGAGAAGTGCACCATGAAGACACCATGGCTTACGTCTTTGACGTCAAATTTTGTGACGTTTTAGGACCGCTAGCAGGCGGCCTCTAACGACAGGAAGGTCTCCCATTCTTTCAAAACCAGGAAGCTTACCTCGACCATGTGTGGTATCAAATGATTTGGTGTAGAACAAGCCAGAAGTTGTTTCTTTCTCTCTGATATTATTGGAGTAGGTAATGGTGTATTGGGAACAGCTTCACTGTCTGAAACGGAAGCAGTGAGTTCATAACCAATATACCCATACATAGATAATAAAGATGACGATGAAGATAAGAAACGGATTTTTAACTATCTGGAAAGAAACCTGCTAGACCTGCTTTTCAATGGCATGGGAAATGAAAAATATGTGATCCTGCAACACAGAACCAGTCGTAAGTCGCTGTGAGGTTGGCAAGTTGGGACAAATTATTTGTCAATTTCAGTATTGTCTGTCTATTGCGAAGTCTGAGTGATTCTATTTCTTCTTTATCTCCTGGTGGCACCTCAGTACGCTTAGGCTCATTTTCCAGGCGACTTAGCACTAGTTTTGTAACAGAGGGTTACATATAGCCAACACACCTCCTTGAGATGTTTCCACTGCAGCAGAATCATCAAACGAGATAGGATCTCCTTTCAACAGACTTGTATCCAGGGACATGGTAGCTTGCAACCTCATGTGGTTATCTTTACACATGCTCGGGTTGATCACATCATCAAAGTAGAACTCTTCTATCTCCAGTTGTTTTGTCGAATCTTCAATTTCCTATGAAGAAATCAAGAATTCATGAGAATATGACGTCTGTGACAACGGAATGTTTATGAAATCAACCAAATGTGACCATCTCTGAGAAAACCCTGTCAAAGTCGCTGAACACCACAAGGTTGTTACGTGGCAAGTGCTGTTACAATAGCGAGGTTTAGCACCTTTCTGACTCCGACTCCGGCTTCAACTACCAGAATGAATTGCAGTCCGCTGTAGACATCCTTGATTAAAACGATTTGATAGACGTTTGCAAATAGTAAAGTGCCATAACGTTGTGGCAGAATAATTTTGACTCGTAATCGGAAGTGCACATAAATCACAAATATTATAGTTGTGTTTCAAGTCGTAACGACTAGGATTACGACTTCAATATTCATTATTTATCCACACTTCCAATTTATGAGGTCAAATTTTTCTGCCTTCAATTTATGGTGTTTGACGAATTGAAAACTGTATCAAATTGTTTTTATCAAGGATGTCCATAGTGGACTGCAATTCATTCTCGTAGTTGAACTCGGAGTTGGACTTTGACCAGGTTTTCTCAGAGACCGTAACATATGAGTACTGGAACCATCATTTTCACAAAGTTTACCTCTTTTTGCTGTTCCTGTACTGTTTCATCTACATGAACAGTTGATGACTCTGGACTTGCATTTGAACTGATTTCAGAGCTGCTAGTCATACTGGTACTTTGGTCAGTGTAAGATTTCTCAAGGACAACATTACTGAATGTAACCTCCATCTTCTTCTTCTCATTTCTGTTAGCAGGAGGAACTGAAAAGTAGTGAGATAGTAAGTATCAGCACGGACCTATATACCTATCCCATCAGTATATAGGTCCGTGGTATCAGATACGAACGGTGATTCTAAACTTGGAAAGTAAACAGTGTATGGAAGGGGAGCACGCGGACTTACCACGTGGAGTGGGTCTGATATGATCATCTGTTTCAAAAGACCCATGATGACATTCAATACTCTCACCTTGAAGATCATCAGCTGATGGATTGGACAACGCAGGTAGAGCTGCTCCTTAAACATGAAAATAAATTGTATCAAACAGTAACCAACAGAGTTAGCCGAGCAGTGGGTGCAATAGATCCTGCCTAATGTGTGCCTATCAGTCACAACTTCATATCAAACTTCAATCAGCCGGCTACAGGCCCAGAGATGCAAACTCAAATGTAATCCATCCCCAACAATAAATAACATTCAAAACGGGCATCCATTTCTTCCATTCAACATACCAGATTCAAAATTTTCCATACTATTTCTAGTTTCTTCCAGTGCTAATTCATTGACTGTAATACCAGTACCTGAAATGCAGATACAAGCTCAAGTAAATGGACATTACTTTTTACAAGGAGACAAAGTAGGCCTGGTATTAAAGCCAGGTAAGAATTCTCACAAACCTCGGATTTCCTTTTTTGTCTTCCCCATTCTCACATCCTTAAGTCGTTGAAACGGTGACCTGCGAATGAACAAAGATCATTCATTTTATGCACAAAATGAATCATACGCTATCTGGGAGCAAGAATAATCTTCATGACCTCAAAGATGAATATCACAAAATCTGAAAGAATTCCAAGTGCAGTAGCATGA
>NMRB01001486.1:84048-105924 GCA_002633025.1 Notospermus geniculatus
AAAAATTGGCAGGAACACTTTACCCTTGTTGTCCTCCTTCACCATCACATGACACCTTGGCATCCAACTCTCCTGCAATCAAAGCCGACGCTTGTCGAAAGAACCGCCTCTTGACAGGATCTCGTATATATTTGTAATTCGAAAGAACACTGGTGGACATAGTGGATCCATCACTCTCAGTTTCCTCACATTTATCACCAGGTAATTCATGTTCCTCAGTTTTGGAATGTCCACTGAAATAGTCAGATGAGGAAAAATCTCTAGTACAGTAGAACCTCCCTTAGCAGACACCTGTCAGCAGGACACCTCTCTATTAAGGACACCAAATTTCAGTCCCAAACTGGACATTCTATTCACTTTGACCTCTGTAATCAGGACGCCTCTCAATTAAGGACAGCATATGAGTCCCGAAGGTGTCCTTAATAGAGAGGTTCCACTGTATATGGTCAACAAAAATGTAGATATGTACTGTCACATTCTGCCCTGAAGATTGCACATGGTGTCATTGAGGGGAGACCGATGATGGTGACTTGCTGCCAAACATTTAAAAGAAAGGAAAATGAAGACACTCATATCACTTACATTGAAGAAACAGATGAAGTTTGACTGGCACCCCATTTTGAGGGATTTCTTGATGAAGGACTGTGCTGATTCTTCCCTGGCAAAGTCAGTGTACCATGACGTATACCGCTGTTAAAACGGGACTTCATGCTACGTTTCTTGTCTCTTGTAGTGGTACCCGATCTGGGGTACTGCCGAGTAGAATCTGTATAAACCGGACCATAATCAAGCTTTCCTTCAAGTGAATGGCATGAGTCAAATTCAGTGCCATAATCAAGAATACTGTTCTTCTCAACCACATACGACTTCTCAGACGATTGGCTAGATTCAGATCTGTTTTTCTCTGAATGGTCTTTATCATTCCCCGAATACCCTTCATGACAAAAACTAGGTTTAGTAGCTTCTGCCAATGACTGTGACCCTGTTCCCATTGCTTTACCGTCACAGCTACACACAGATCCATCATGCAGTGATCCAGAGATGATATCTGACTGACTGGAAGGTTCCTGAGTACAAGGCTGTTTGTTCAGCAGACTTTGATGTCCGTTCATGAACTCACGGGTCTGATAGTGTTCTTGATACCCTTCACAGTGCAAGCAAGACTCATCACAATGGGAAGACTTGTTGTAGTCATGAAAATGGCTACCTCTCGTGCTTGGAGAACCTGTCTCCACATACATTGAATAATCCCTCTCTTGGTGGGCTGACTTCTCATCAGATGGCAAGTACCTCTTGCCGTAATCTGTACCCATGTCAGAGTTGGTGTCATCACAACTTGAGTAGCTCCCAGGATGTTGTTCAGGTAGCTCCACGTGTGTACACCGTAGGTGATCAAGATGAAGAGCACCAGGTCTAGCATGAAATAAACCATTTGATTCATTAACTGGGCCCCGTCCTCCATGGTGAGTTTTGTACCAAATCAGGTACTCAGCCGACCTCTGCTGACGAAGCTTGTTTATCACCTTTCCTGAGGATGCATTGGATTCTTTCAGATCTGAAGATAATTGACCGTCATTTGGCTCGCCGTCCCCCTTTTGAAAACCTTCAACTGACGACTTGCTGTTTGCCCTCAATCTTTTTTCCACTGGATTCTAAAACAAAATTACAAATATCAGATATTACACAAGGAAATTTTCAAATTTTATACAATGAGGAGGGCGCCGTACTAGCACCACACGGCGTCGCTGCGAGCGTTGTAACCAAAATTTCGTTTTTCTAACGTTATTTCAGTTTACTTCTGGCATGAAAATAATCCGTATGTTTTGGTCACCCGACAGTAAAACTGACATCATCATGTAGCAGATGAAATTTTCTTTTAATCTCATTACTTGTTTTCTTAAAATAAGAGATACGATGGCGATAATAGCAACGTGTTTATGTCATTATTTCTGTAGGAAAATGTACAGGCCATTTTCTCATAACGCAACGTCAACACCTAAAATGACGTCATTGACGTCGCTAAGGTCACATCGCTCGCAGTGCCGACCTGTTGGGATAAACAAAATATCGCCCTCCCCATTAGCAAGGACTATAGAAGGTGCAACAAGAAAAAAAGTTGATTTGTCTGCATCTTGCAATAGTAGTCCCACCCATAAGGCACTGTAAGGCTTCTAATAGATCAAGAGGAATTCTGGGTACTCAATCATACCATGCTGCAGGTTTGAAGTATTTCAAGCAGTTGTTCCATGGAAATCTTTCTGTTTTCTGGCTTCAATGCAAGGCCCCATTCAAGGACCACATTGTAGGGCATGGGTATATTGTCCTCAGCAACAGGAAGCTGACGGCCTTCTTCAAGTACATCAACAGCAATAGTATCAGCAGTTTTGCCATTCCACGGCACTTCACCTACAAAATTACAAAATGAAACTCACAGATTTATCAAGAATGTCATACCCAGATTGTGGCCAAAATGCACATTAACGACCAAGTTAATATGAAATGGTGAAACGGCAGCATGGCACAACATTCTGACTTAGATAAGTTTGGTTGTTTCATCAGTGGAGGAACTTATCTGAAGTATTCACGTCACACTTCAACACTGACCCATGAACATCTCCCACATAACAACACAAAAGCTGTACAAGTCTGAGGCAAATAATGGTGGGGTCCCCTCCATAACCTCTGGAGCCATCCAGTTGTAAGCTGCATTGGCATATGTATTCTGAGCAACTTGGCTCAGCCTTTCACCCGATGAGTCCCTGAAAAATGCAAAAAATAAACAATCAACATGTTGTCCTTCCCATAATGAAAGAAACAGGCAAACATCCACAGAATGGACATGTGTACAGTTGAGTTGATCAAAAACAAGAGTTAGTCAAAAACATCTTCTTCAGAACAAAAGAATTTTTATCTTTATGTAAGATAACGATGTCAGTCATTCCACTTACTGTTCAATGGCGTATTCAAAGTTGCCAAGCTTTGCCAGATGAGGTGTAACAAGTTGAACAGCATGTGACGTCACCCAACAATGAACAATATTCTGCTGATGAAGGAAAAATAATGCGCTGGCAATCTGCTTTGCTACACTCCGTATATCTGATCGAGATACAGTCTCAAACTGGAAGTAAAATTTTAAGAAATCATGAAAATAAATCGTTTTTTACCAACTACCTGATAAAACTTGAAGAGAAAGAGACACTGCCACAAAATCCACCATTTACATGTATGCTCATCTATTCTTTTTTTCAACAGCATACAAGCAGACTATTCTTTTTTTAACAGCATACAAGCAGACTTATTCTTTTTTTAACAGCATACAAGCAGACTATTATTTTTTTCAACATGCCGCATACAACTTAACAAGCAGACAACTCAAATTATGATTGTTGGTGTTTATCCTCCAATGTGACTGCTCTTACCCGTTCATGGAGGTAATGGTAAAGAGAGCCAACAGCCACCGGCTCGTAGAGTAGCACCATCCCATCAAGGTTGTCTGTCTGACAAAGTGCCATCAAGAGAAGGATATTGGAATGTCGCAGTTTCCTGAAATGAAGACCAAGAGAATTTTCAAATAGTAACAGTAACAACTCATGGAAGGGAGTGACAGACCATGATTTTGAGTCTCCTGACTATCAGAGGTCAAAGACAGTACCACAAATGAACTCCAGGATCACAAACTGTAGGCCTACTTTTCCAAGGAATGTCTGCTTAGAGAGGGTCAGGGACCAACACTACCAACAAATGTCACAAAAGATGAGCATCAAACTTACACAATATGGTTATGTTCTTCAATAAGCAGATCAACCACACCACCCTGTGGACAATTCCTGTGCAGCCTCTTGGCTGTTACAGAAGACTTTCCCCAGATCATGCTGGAAAGAAAATGCACAACATCTGTTATTTTGTACAATTATAGCCTCATAGTAGAAATCCTGGTGAAATTTCAGCCTGTCTCTCAAATTTTCTATCAGTAATACCGGTAATTATTACTTCCACAGGCACAGCTTGAGATTGAGAGCATATAAATAAGAGGTGCCTCACTGGTTTGTACTGACCTTTCCATGACCATAAATGGGCCATTGTTATATGTGACCCCCTGGTTGTTGTGTATCACATCTAATTCATCAATCAGGGGTACAGCAGCGATAGAACCAGTTTTGTGATCCTTTCCCTCAAAATAGATCTGGAATGGAAGTAAATAATAAATTGATATGATTGAAATCGCTTATCAAATAGTGAAATCAAGATGATTGTATCATTTGTTAGTTCTGCCAATAAAACAATTCCAGATACTAGATACTGATACCTTGCCAAAGCCAGCACTTTTGACATTGTGTAGTTCAGTGCCATGCAAATTCCATTGTCGAAAGCCCTCCACTAGAGAGATGGGAGTTAATCGTCTGTAAACAAAAAATTTCATATCTTTAGCTTTGCCACAATGAGAGACCTGTCTTAGGAGAACAAGAATTAACTCTTCCTAAGAATTGAGACTGAAATTAATGAAATGAACATTATGATATGATAGAAATTATTAATGAAATGAACAGAACTACGATTATGATATTTGGCAAAGCTACAGTTTGAAATATTTCAAGTCTTCTTTTCCCCGTTGCCAAAGGACTATTGCCATGACTGCTCTCACCTCAGAGTATTTAGGCTGAGGTTTCTGATACTGCCAACAAGTGATGTATCCTTCTGGGGACGTAAAAACTCTGGGGAACCTTTGCTGCTCATAGCATAAAGCCTTGACTTTTCAATGAAGTCAATCATTCGCTTCTTCTTCTTTGAGTAATCCTGCAGTAAAGCCCAATCCCTTGGTGACCGCCCTTCATTATCATGTAACCTGAGGTCACCCCCTGCATCTATTAGCTTTTCAAGTGTTCTCACATGACCAGCAAAAGCTGCAGCATGGACTGGCGTAGACCCATTGGAACTCCGCCTGCAAAAATATGACAATTGATGACATGAAGTGAAAAAGAAGTACTAAGATCTATCTTTGCTCTTGGCCCAAAATCAGTCTCGGTTCTAGGACAATTCCCCCCGGACAACTGCCCCCCGACAATTGCCCCTTAGGACAACTGCCCCCTGGACAATTGCCCCCATAGGACAACTACCCCCAGACAATCCCCCCTTATAGGACAACTGCCCCCTGGACCTTGACAGTTGACCTATGGGGGNGGGGGGGGGGCAGTTGTCCTGGGGGTTGTCCTATGGGGCAATTGTCTGGGGGGCAGTTGTCCGGGGGGCAATTGTCCTGGTACCCAAAGGCTCAACAGTGAGCTAAATAGCAGTTCTTTCACTTATTTTTTGAAATGATGACTCATCATCTTAAAAAAGAAACAATAATCCTTGACATCCTGAGCCACATTCAAAAGTTTCACTTACATATTTGGACAGGCATCATGCCGTAACAGTAGATCCACTATGGATGCACGACCCTCCAGGCAGGCAAGGAAGAGAGGGCTCTGGCCATCTTCATTTTGCACATCAACCTTTATTCCTAAAAGCAGAACTGTCTTGTTAAGTGCAAACAAAGCTTGTTCTGAGAGCAAAACCTAAAAGAAGAATAGGCCTAGGCCTAGGTTTTTAGGCCTAGCCCACCCCAATAATCCTGAAATTGGACAATGATAACATTCCACCTTTTTATTTTTAAAATTCTGTGACAGTGAGTGGGCCTGGACCTGGCTGCTGCTGACTGCATCCCCATTGTCCTCACACTGTCAACTGTCAGTTTCACTTCAGCACCATCCCTAACCTTACCCTTCAACAATGCTTTCTTGACCTGCCGCCTGCTTCCCTGCACAACTGCCCTGTGGATTTGGCATTGCCCTGCAAGGTCTTCCACACCACCAGTCATAGAAGAACTCTGCTGCGGTTTCATGGCATTGATTCACCTTGGCCCTATAGCCTACAATCAAACAAAGCCATTCAGCCATGATATAGCTACATATATAATCGTAGGCCTACTCATTTGCATGCAGGAGTTGAGTTGCATGGGCTGTCATCATAATGGGGGAATCATCTGTGGAGCAGCTGGAGAGGCCAACAACAGAGGAGGCCAAGGCGCAAAAAAATACACTCACAAACACCTTTTTTGACAATCATTCATAGTTGTGTAACACGTCATTTTGAGCAAAATATGGAAGAATATGAGGATGAGGAAGGATGGAAAACAGACATGGTCATGGTCATGGAGAACAAGCCACGAAAGCGCTATCGACGGAGCTGCCGCCTGCGCAGCATGCAGCAGCGCGCTTTTAGTTTTCTTTTGGCCAGGCCAATGCATGGAGTCACCCTCACACACACACGATGCGAGCTTGTTGTCAGCGCCTAGCCTAAACCTTACTTTATGGGTTTGTGAGATAGCTCTTGCCTTGCCTACATCTCAATAATACGAAATTCCCAAAATATAATAGGGGGGCCTACAAAGCCACCTTCATCATCATCATCATGATCATCTCATCATTCCGACATGTCCGATGCGTCAAGCCGCCCTTGTCGGTCAGATGTGACGTCGATCAGTAATTTTTTCGACGTCAGCCCAGTCGGACCGTCGTGACGTCATGAATGTCCACAAAACAATGGTTTGCGGTTTTGGGCGGTGACGTCAGCTTGGCGTATAAAATTCGAGTGGCATCAAACTGTTGTCAAATCGTTTGAAAGTGCCGTAGAGTAAACACCTACCTACGCACTCGCACACCACCGACACCTGCTGCCAGTTTTAAAGCCACACGAATTCAGTCATGGCTCCGAAATACAAATACAACGTGATGGTAGTTCAAGCTATCAAGGCACTCACCATGAGGAAGGGCTCAAACATCGCCGCCATTACGAATTACATCATGTCCAAGAATTACGGAGTCAGCAAACACCGGAAAGTGGTGGCCCTGCAAGTCAAGTTGGCGTTGAAGCGTGGCCTTAAAACTGGCAGTGTGACGTCAAACAACGGCACTTTCTTTGCGGGAGACCTCCTAGGCCTAGGCCTCCGCCGACCAGAAGCAAGGAAGAGGAGGATGAGGAGGCCGCCGAGGAGGAGGAGGGTTGCAAGGAAAGCAGCTAAGAAGGCTGGTGGAAGAAGAAGGGGACGTGCGACAAAGAAACAGAAAGTTTCACAGCCAGTGGAGGAGAGGCGCTTGCCCCGCAGGTCACCGCGCAGGCGGCGATCTCCAGACCGGTATGATGCTTCACCATCACCGTCACCAATGAGGCGTCGAAGGAGGTCTCCAAGACGGGCACTAAAATCTCTAAAGAAAACTCGTGCAGCTTCGAGGAGACGTCCGAGAGTATCTGTAAAGAAAGCAACGAAGGCAAAGAGAAGAGCCGTAAAGAGACTCAGAGAGTTCAAACAGGCACAGATCCAATTTGCTCCAAAACAGACAAGGTTGGCTGCCATCAGAGCTCGAAAAATTATGAAGGCAATGCTGAAATATTATTATTAAACCGTCCCTATGCAGCCTAGGACACTTTAAAATTACTTCCAAGACATTTACCATCTTTTCGATTTACCGATTTCGGACATTGAAAAACTATCGGGCGTGTAGCCTAGGCTATTATTGTATGAAATAATAAATAGCCCAAAGTGAATACAACAAGACGACCGTCTTCCATTCATTCCATTTTCTTCACTCTCCCTGACTCTGTCATCTCAAGATAGGCTACCATAGGCCTATGAGCGAGGTCTATTTATTTTGTCTTTGCCAGGCTACCGGCCAAAAGTCCTCGAGGGCGTGGAGGACAAGACTATACCGCTAGCTACAGCTCGTACCGGTGGACAGGCTATGATCACTTTGTCCGGTCACGAGGTGCCCCAACGTCGTGAGATAGGCCTAGGATTCGGCAGCAGGGATCGTTTTCGGCCTATTAAAAGCGGCTGATCCACTGGACGCGATTCTGGCTTGAGACGTGGTTGCGCTCCCTTGCGGTTACCTTATATGGCAATCGGAAGTCCTTAAGGTAATCGCAAGGGAACGCAACCCCGTCTCAAGCCCAAATATATCGCAACAGTGGATCACCCGCTTAAGCCTAGGTCACATATCCACTCCGGGGCCCGTACGGCGACCGTACGGCGAGTAAAAACAGACATTTTGGCCAATTTCTACGGTGCCCAGTTTGATCTAGTTATTTCCGCTTATCCATTGAGGCGATTTCGGCATAATTCAGCTACGATCTGAGTTTCAGTCTCAAAAATCCACAGCAAGCCGCTGGGTGGGGAAAATCGTACGGCGCCCGGTGGCATTTGTGACCCAGGCTTTAAGACGGAGTTGCGATCCCTTGCGATCACCTTATACACGGAAGTCCTTATAAGGTGATCGCAAGGGATCGCAACCCCGTCTTAAGCCAAAATCGCGTCAGTGGATCAGCCGCTTAAGGATCCACTGTCGCGATTTCGCGTTGCGGTCAGCTTGGGTTGCGGTGATCGCAACTCCACCGCAGGCGCGTGACTCCGATGTGATGCATCGCCGGCAAGCAGCGGCGTTGGGTNCTTTATTTCCTACACCATACTGTAGTCTTACATACTTAATCCTCACCTACAGGGCTGTAGCTAGGGGGGGGGGGGGGGCAGGGGCAAATGCCCCAATGCCCCCCCCCCCACGAGCAACAAGCGACAAACAAATTTCCTCTAAACATGCTAAAAGACCATTTCCCCTTTTCAAGGCAAGTTATTGTGGTGTCAGATGTGGGGAAAACGCATCCATGAGAGGATGTAAATTATTTCAAGTTTTTCTGGGGGAGGACCCCCAGACCCCCTCCGGCTTCGCCCTCCAGACTCAATCAATTTTGCCCCCTCGGCCATAAAAGCTAGCTACGCCCCTTGTATGTAATGAAGTCACGTGCAGAAATTACTGAATGGTCTGATTGGATGACAAACTGAAGCTTGCCGTCTGCGACAAAATCAACAAGTTTGATATCACCGGCAAGGATTTCCGTAGCCGCTAGGAATTTTTGCCGCAATTTTCGCCTGATCGACTGCGGCGGTGTTAATGCCCCGCCTGCGGTCGGCTGGAGGTGATTGCCGCAACCTCGCCGAGCTCGTCGCCGGCGTGACGCCAAGCAAAATCGCAACAGTGCGGATCACCCGCTAATCATGCTAATCATCGGGACTCGTGGCCGTGCGCACCACATTAGTGAGGTTTCGCAAATCTGGCGAAACACGAAGTACCGTACGAAATACGAAATTGGACTTCATTTCCATCAGACGAAAGGTATTTCAGGAGATGGTTGGTACCACAAATTTCGCCCGCTGCAAGAGCGTCTTTTGGCGTATCGCAAGGGACCGCAACCCCGTCTCAAGCCAAAATCGCAACAGTGGATCACCGGCTTATGTAAATCCTTGCCGGCGGTGGGGTTGCGGTGATATCAAACGTGTTTGATTTTGTCGCAGTCCGCGAACTCGCCGTAGGCCTCGTTTCAGTTTGTCATCCAATCAAACCAAGGAATTTCTTCAGGTGACTTCATTACATATGGCACGGGGATTTTGGTGAAGATGAGTGGCCAGAGAGAAAGATTACCGGTATATCCATTTTTATTATGGTATGGAGCATTCGTAAATCGCAACGGTGGATCAGGTTCCCTACTTGCGATCGCTTGCGGTGGTAGTTGCCGCAACCCCAACGCAAGCTTACCGGAGATGCAGCGGTAGAGGAGTTGCGATCACCGCAACCCAATCGCAAGTAGACCGCAACGAAATCGCGACAGTGGGGACGCACTGGCGGCAGGGACATTTTCCTGAAATACACTGGCATTACGTCGCGGAAATGAAGTCCAATTTCGTATTTCGTACTTCGTGTTTCGTCAGATTTGCGAAACCTCACTATTGTTTCAAATGGAGCACGACTGCATAGAGGCAAAGACCCGCGAGGGCCAAAAGCGCTACGATGATGATAAATGTGTAGGTTCGGTTCGTCTCAGCAGTGTGCTGTTTTGGCGCCAAATTAGCGCAGGCTGGCGACAGCCAATTTTTGGCGTTTGAGGCCATCGGAATGAGCTCGACCGCAGGACGCACGGCCTGAAGTCGAAACTTTCGGTCCAGCGACACCCAACGACCTCGGGCCAGGTTGAAAAACGTTGAAAATGAAAATAAAAGACACACTTCATAAGCAGTACTTTTAGTAAATGTATTTATTTAGTCATTTTTTGTGAACATAAGAATTAAGATCCGTCGATCTCCATCACCGATTGGGCTAAATGCGCTTGAACCAAGTTATGATGTAAAAGCAATGTCATGACGTTTTGTGTGAAATAAGATGAAACCAAAGCTAAGATCGCTATGTCACATTAACCCTTTCTCTACCAGTGGTCAATTTAAAATGCTAGCTGAAATTTTACAGAAATCCTGTCACATGAGTAATTTGTTGGAAAGCACTCAATCAGAGGTGATAGGCGCCAGTGTTTCTCCTCTGCACGCACTGGGACAGTCAACAATACACAATTAAAGAGATTCAGATGCCATTCTTCTCTCATTTCATTCTGGCCAGAGTTACACTGTATCAGTCAATCAGCTTCTGCCGTTTTGCAATGTTGCCATCATTTGATGTCTTAGGAATATCCGAAATCTGTACGGCTTTCATTGTCCTTGACAACAAGAACACACAAGTGCTAAGACCTCCCATATTGATTCCGACAGTCTTCACCCATCGCCAGATATGTTGCATTAAGTTCAGAGTCTTAAAAACCAAAAAATCATGATAATAATCTTATGCCTTCACCAGCAAATAAAGAGCCACAGAGGGACATGGGGCCTGTTTCACAAAGTGACTTTAAGCTAAAGATATCTTTAACCAAATGGAAAATGCATTGAAGTTAATGGTACCATTAGCTTAAAGTCACTTTATGAAACAGGCTCCTGGTCTATTGAGGGAGACAGTAATCCCTGCTTTCTAAAGAGACCTCAGGTAAGAACACAAGCCAGCTGTCCGATACTCCTTCATTTTCTACTCATCACCTTCAAATTTCACTGTCTCATCCATGATCAACTATTGACCCATCATTTCAAAAGTTCTTATTCTTCACACTTTTAAACCTAGAGATAAACAGAGCAACTTACCTTGATCATGTTTCTCTTGTCATATGTCAGGAGACACGCCCTTCCAGTAGACATTTTGGTCACCCTTGCTAATTCAGTCAGAACAGCAGGATACAATCGGCGGTTGTCAAATTTGGAGCCACTCCTGAGAACAGAAATAGGAATTTCGAAGGGATGTAATCAAAGTATGTCAGACGCATGACCACTGCCCTCAAGATGTCAGCAAGATATTCTTAGATTATTTTTTTCCAATGGCACTTTCAGAACATCTATCGATCTTTAATGAATTTTGCAAAATTAAAGAAGACTGTACAGAACTTAGACAATATTGATGCAAGGGATTTATCGTCATCAAGGATTGACAAAGTACAACAACAGAACTTACTTCTTCCCAAAAGGCTGCAAGGAAAAGAGGGATATTAGTCCCAGGTTGGTGATAGTCCATATTATTCATCACATTCACAATATGCAAGCACATTTTGTTGTATTATAAGGACATCCAGACAACATGATATTTGAGACATTTCATGATTATGAAATGGGTTCTTTTGCATGGATTCATTAGAGTCAACAGACCATGGATATGCCCATATAAAATGAATTTCTACCATTTCCTTATGCAGGCTGGTAGCTTGAGATGTGAATAACTACCAGAAATACTCCACCCACCATGTCTATAGCCATGACATCGACTGAGTTGTCCTTCAGCGGAAGGTTGGTGGTATCCCATCGAAAGACATCAATACTAATTGGAAGCCTGAAATATTCAGATAAATATCCAGAATAGATGATTCCATTTTAGACTCTTCAAAAGTACCAGTACTGCGGTAAATGGATTTTCAGGTTCGATAGCTGATGCTCTATGACAACCAAAGGTTATAAACAGAAGCAATTTCAACTCACTTTCCTTTTCTTAGCCTATTATTGTTCAAGAAGTTGATATTGTCCATTGTTCTTGGACTAGCTAGTTTGTGTATGTCACCGCATAAGTGAAAGGCCCCTGGCCAGCTTACAGCTCCCTGAAATGAGTATTAAGATGGTGAAAAGGTTATGACCTTACCCAATATAGCTTTTTGTTCTCTGTTGTCAAACCTCTCTTCAGGTATGGATCTTTCCAATAACTCAACAATTCTCAACTAAGAACACTACAGTAATCAATAAATTTCATGTTCATATACCGGTATAGCATAACATCACATTTCTAGCAACATGTTTGTTGTCATGAACAAAGACTGAACACCTATGGTACCTCAATTGGAATACTTCCTCCACAAATGAATGATTTTTTCCTGTCCTATTACAAGTCACTCGATAACTGGGTAACACAGGAATCTTTGCCTTCCCTGAATGATTTTCATTTTCTCTCGACAGTGGTTTACCATCAGCAAGAACCTCTGAACTACTGGGTGATGCTTCCATATCACCTTCTTTATCAGTGCCATGGTCAACATTTTCCATCGGACTGAATGTTTCATTATTTTTAACATCATCATATGATTCTTTCAATTGGGAAATCTCAGGGCTATTTTGTATTTTAGTTTTTGCAGTTAACGTTTTTCTTGTGGCATTTTCTTGCTCCTCATCCTCCAACTCAGATTCTGAAGAAAAGGGTGATGCTTCCTCGGCTTGTATAGTATCCAACTCTTCCATGGGAACTGGTCTGGCAGACACTTTGTATCGAAAATAGTTGATTTGCTTCCAAACCTCAAGCCCTGTCTCCCAGTCAATATTAGGAATTTCATTAGAAATTAACACCAAGTCCTCATCCTTTTTGTCCTAAACAAAAAAATGACAGTTAATGCAATAATCGCTGTTTTCAGGCAATTTATCAAAAGAGAGGTCAGGGGAAAAAGATTAGTTAACAAGAATTGATATGTTACTATCGGTAATAACTGTGTAGATCAGTGTATCTGGACCCTAGGGATTGTGCCTTCCAATGCAATTCTTCTCTGGAATAGATACATCCAAGTCACTCAGCGAACATGGGCGGGGCCAAACTTACCTTGTCTCCACTGAAACTGAATTCAAATGAGTTCATCAACACATACAGGTTTTCAACAGCATGAAGGGATCGGATCTGTAATAAAGAAGAAATAGAAATCACATATCAAAAGTCAGTTCTCGCTCAGTTAAGTTTAATATCACCATTCTGCAGTAGGCCTAATTTCTAAGTTTTATGATGCAGCACATTTTTATGTTTTTCTAAGTCTCCACATCCTGTCCTCTATAGCTACTATTTTAGGTCCAGTAACAACTCAGCACACACATATCAAATACATCTGACATGGAACAGGCCACGAAATGTATACAATTTTATACACACACAGCACCAGCATAGCCTACAAAATACATTAGGCCTAGGCCTCCTATAGGCCCTTCATATTCATATCATAGTCATAGAAATTAGATCTACCTTTTTGGTGTCATTTATCGGCAAAGAAAACACGATGCGGCCTCGATCAACGACGGAAGGGATACCAAACTTTTCAGATACTTCATCAGCTGCGACATTTTCAAATCCAGATACAACAGTAGCTTCAATTTTACAATTTTTTTCGCCCTGCATGCTTCCCACCATGGGCGCAGACATTTTGTACGTAAAATCATGTGACCAAACAGCCACCTCGTGCCCAGATTTAAATCGTATCCATCTCTACAAGATTTATGCACGTTCCCTTTCCTGAAACCGAGGTTGGAAGCATGGCGGCGCTGAAGCGATTGTGGAGCCGCTTCCGATGTTCTCCTTTCCGAGCAGTTATCCTTCTTTTCCTGACAGGTTACCTCTTGATAACTTGTTACAGTGGTTACTTTTTAATCAGACATAAGTATACAGATGATGACAAATCAATCAGAGGTGTCGGGACGCGGAATTTGTACGTGCAAGGTAAAGCTGACGACTTCTGATAGTGATAGACAGATCTCTGGGGCGCCCCCTGGTGGTCAGCATTTGAAACAAATTGACCCAGGCCTACTGTCAAATTAAATGGCCCCCTGACATGCCTGATTGCCTGAGGTGTCTGTAGTCTCTAATCTAGGCCTAGGCCCCTTACATACTTATTTGGTTGAGGTAATTTTGTCAGTATCTTTCCAGATAGTGATGAAGAATGGAATCCTTGGGGCCAAGAGTTGGAAAATCAGCAGAATGTCATTCCCTTTGAAAAAGCTATGTTGCAGTGGAAAGCGCCGAAGAAAAAAGTAACTGATGTCGAGATATGGGGAAAAGCAGCTGTTGGTGAGAGATAATTCTTATATCAATAGGACCCAGAGTAAACGGAACCAGAATTCGAGAATTTGGCGTTGGCAATGTTATGCCTTTATTGGTGAAGATATAGCCTAAATCAATTTGGCCTAATGTTTGGAGGACGTGAGAATATTAAAGTCATAAACAATGATGTGTAACAACTATTTGCATCGGGTTTTTCAACGGCGATGATGAAAAACCCGATGCGAACCAACCGACGCGACGTAGTTTTGACGAACGTCAGGCCTAGTTGACGTCTCACTGGGCTTGGTGACGCCGCCCTGCCTTGATGACGCCACGCAGGAGAACTGCACTGGAGCACGACGGGAGGAAGCCTGATTATGACGTCATAATCATGCACAACATTACTATGGTGTGCTTGGCGACATCAGGGCGAATACATCTACTTGACGACTGCGGTCAATTATGACGCCATCACCTCAGGTTTAATTTCATAAAATCCTCCTTAATTAATTACCTTTAAGTTCATTTTCCAAAAATTTCTAATTGTGGGCCATTAATTCAACCATATATTCATTCCACCAGTTGAAAGTGCTAAAAATTACACCGTATGTGAGATATTGTACACTGAAGTTAGACACGGCTGCCAGAACTATATAACGAAACGATGACGGTGTTCCACATCTGCTGTCTGCGTGCTGCGCATTGGCGCCGCTACGCGGCGTTCCGGGAACGTTGCGTCTAGTCCATGTCGCCTATTCATGCCCGGTGGCCACACTGAACGGACAGGTGCGGATCCAAGGGGGGCACCTGGCGCACGCCCCCCTTTCGGCCAACAAATCTGTAAAATTGACCGTGAAATATTCTGAAATTTGGAGTAAATCATTGAAATTCACCGCAGATTTCAATGTTTCTAGCAGTGTGCGCCCCTCTTCGGAAATCGTTGATCCGCCACTGACGGAGTCATGGTTATAGTGACAGTGAGGACATCCCACAGCCATGGCTTCCTCAACAATATTTGTGAATGTATGTTTCATTCGGAATAGTCTATAAAACAATGTGTTTTGAGACATCTTAATATTGCACATTCAAGAATCGCAAGGGAGAGACCTTAGTACATGTACATGTATGCAATTGGTGACGACCTGCTGCTCTACATTCATTTTCAGGTAATTACTTGTGGGAGCATATCTTGAATGGTACTTCACATGATCAAATGGGTGGAATTTGGCAGTATGGAGAAAAACAATACAGAAACTTCAAGTTCAGGTGAGTTTTGTTAACGCTTGTTAGTTAAACTTTCAGAGGTTCATGACATGTTGTGAGGCCACTGCAGTATCAGTGGTATTCACTACATCCTAATATACTCCGAGCCAACATTGTAATAAAATAGTAATACCTTTGTGTTGTTTAATGTGGTACATGTAGATGTGCTCTACCATTTCAATGACCATTACAATGCCATTACAACGGTTTCACCACACAAGTGAAGTCGGTTTGTTAATTAAGGCTGCTTTTCAATTTCTACTCTATTTAAGGTTCAGGACAGGCCCTGGTGTTATTCAATCTAATGTACCATGGAACGTGGAGAATCTTGTGCTGGCACTTAATGGGCGAACGCAGGCCAAGATCACTTTTGCCAAATCATGGTTGGACTACTTGCCCAACTACAAACATCTTCGTCACGTAGCTGTTGTCCTGTTGGGTGATGAGAAATGCAACAATGATTGGTTCATGCCATATTTGGTGAAGAATGGTGGCCATGTTGATGTGGCATTCATTGTATATGACATTCCAGAGGCGGATAATGACAATATCTACCAATGGCCATTGGGCGTTGCTACGTAAGTAGCTGCCCTTTCTAATTGTTTCACATCACAGAGCTCTATAGAAAAATCCCACTGACGATTGTGACTGCCACGACAAGATGCCGCCATGCTGGACGTCACGTCCAACGCATTCGTAGCTTCAGATGACGTCCAACATGGCTGACGTGCGAATTATGACGTCAGTGATGACGTCACGTGAAGTTCCTCTATAATAATAAAACCTTTAATTATTTGTGAGATTATCAAAAAGTCATAAACTTGTTCCACATTGCAATTTTTGCACAAAGTAGATTTTCACATGCTGTTTTTTTCCAGGTATAGAGACTTTCCAAACTTACACCCAAGCAAGATAAACTATCTGTTGACAAGGCCTTATGTCTGCAATTACATTGCAACAATTTACAAAAACACTTCCAGAGAAGTTTTGCTGAATATGGTGTCAAAGACAGTGCTTCAGCAAAAATGTTACATCCGACCGAGACTTAAGTAAGTAAATTTCTGTGTGTGTGTGAAATTTCAAGCTTGATTGAAAAGATATCTCTGATCTACTCCACCAAGATCAGGTTAATTGTTATTTCATCACATCTCTTTCAGATGGGCTGACCAGGAGACGGATGAAACACGCAATGCCTACATCAATGGCATCATTCAGAGTGATCTCACGTTAAACCCAGTTGGTGATAATACGGAATGTTACAGAATATACGAGGCAATGTCGTTGGGGTCAGTGCCTGTGATAGAGGATGTCATGACAAAAGGACGTTGTGGCACCTCACCGTCCCATGTGTCGCCACTTAGTTTGCTCAAAGAATACAAAGCTCCAGTGATTTTCCTGAAAGAGTGGAAGGAGCTTTTTGACATTCTCAAATCAGAGAGTTTGTTTAGTTTGAAAGGCAAAGTTGAGAGGAGACAAGCTGTTCTTCAGTGGTATGAAATGTTCAAAAGTGAAATGCGACGGCGATTTTTAGATGCATTGGAACAAAAGTTTTTAAGTTGATTGGCAAGGAACATGACAATTTGTGGTATGTGTACCAGTATTTATTTTTTTGTATATTTATCACGGTTTTGTACATGTAGTTCGGGGAATTGGTTCAGTCTTTGCACAAGAGAACTTATCGTGATCTCACACATACTTATTCGATCTGAAAGTCATAGCTCCTTATCAATCATCATACGAGGCCAGTAATCTTATTTGTTAGGTGAGGGCAATTGCATTTGATCATGGTACATGTACCTGAGGTGGACTTTATCTAGCCTCTGCATGTTAGTGCCAGTTACTACTGCCTGTTAGTTTTAAATAACAGTCAATTTTTGATTGTCTGACTTTGTGCTACAGACCAGATTAGATTGTATCTAGTCATCTACCATTTATATCCAGGGAGGACCAGTCGTCTGTTTGGTTATGGTGCTTTGTTGGATGTGTACGTGTGGCTCTTATGTTTTGTTGTGTCAAATTGTTTGGTAACTTTCATCAATTTTCTATTGGCAGTACAAGTCAACGATGTTTTCGTGCAATATTTACACAAATAAGTATTGTTTTGAACACTTTATAGGAGATGTGAATAAAATTGTTGATTGTTATATAAACAAGGACTTCATCCAAGATGCACTCTTCCATTCCCATGCAATGGCAAGTGGGGGAGAAAATGAAGTTGTTTGACAGGTCTTCAAGATGGCGTGCATGATTTGTTCAGTGATCGATTTTTAGCTCTTTGGGCAAGTGGTCTTTTGCAATTGGTTGCCCATGTTGCTTTTTGAGTTGCCCGCAAATGGTTTTTCAATGGAAAAATGATGATTCTTTACTTGTCCGCAGGACAACCACTTCTGGACTTTTACTTGTCCGTATCAAAATTCACTTGCCCCGGGCAACGGGACAAGTGCTTAAATCGATCAATGTTGTTACACTGGCTCAAGCATTGGTCAAAATACTGTAAAGCAAGATAATTTCGCGGCTGGAAATTTTCGCGAATCAAGAATTATAGACATATTCGCGGCAGGATATTTTCGTGAGTCTGCCATTTTTTTCAGTTTTTTTTCACGGACCGTATTTATCACTTGCGTGTACTCATATTCGCGACTGGAAATTTTCGTTGACTCGTACGCCTACTCTCGCGAAAATTTCCTGTACGCGAAATTTTACTGCTTTACAGTAGCCGACTACAATAATAGAATAAGCCTTTTGCTGGCATGAATATCTGGAAGGGCCCTTAGAACAAAAGATTACATGTATGTACGAATCTCGACTCCACAAGCAGTCCTTTCAATACCCTCATCAATTCACCCATTTCAAGTTGTGCAGAGTGGAGCACAAAGGTTCGGTCAACGTCTGGGGTGAACCCAACATCTGATGGCGTTTCAATGCTAGAAAAGTGCCCGAGATGAATATTTCCAGGGCTGTCCATCTTATTTCACAAGTTTGAGTCTACGAACGCCCATACATGGTCATAAATGAAATCAAGGACAACGTAGGCAGGGTCTGCTGTTGGATATTTACAACTTACAAAGTGTATTTTTGAAATTATACAAATATAGATTCTGCACAAGTACATATAGCATACCAAGTATACAAGATCTGAATAAACGCTCAAAAAATACAAAGATACAGCTTCAATAGTTGCTTTTAAAAATTTCCAAAACATTGAGATGATTTCCCTTCTGACCAGATCCAAAAGCAGCTGGTAGTACACATTTCCACACACACTCATTAGAAATATAATGACAACATAAGAAAGGACACACAAGATGATTACAGATCTACGATATACATAAAATTTCTCGAAAAAAATATTTTATCGACTGGAGTAGAAATAAGAGATTGCAACTTTCACAAAACACATCCATATCGTTCGCACGTCCGATGACACCAATTCTCAATTTGACACAGTGTCAACTATAGGCTCATTTCCATTGCAATCTGAACTTTGGGTGCTGACTCACTAATTGGAGTGACTGACCGCTTCAATTGTGTAACATAACTCCCAATTTTAAAACTACGTGGTTTTGTGAGGCGATTTGCATTGCTGGATGAAATATATTCCTTCAACTGAATGAAACTAGGACTTTTTTGACAATTGGGGTATTTCAGTGATACAGGAGCACTGTATTTTTTTAGGACAGCAAACACACCAAGGGCTTCCTTCACTGTAGCCAGGCCTGTTTCAGAGTCCCCACCATTTTCAGGACTAGCTCCACAGCTCTGAGGACTTTCTGATTCTTCATCACTGGAATCACCACTTGGAGCATCACTATCAAAAGCACTGTAGGAAACTACGAACTTCTCAACATTATCTTTGGCAGTATCTTTAGAAATTTTGCGTCGATATATTTGTGCATAGCTGTACCCACTGGCATCATTCGGTGAAAGAGAAATTTCTGGTTTCACTTCAGAGCATTTTGAGTATATTGTCCCAGCACTATGTTGCAGTGGAAAGCGCCGAAGAAAAAAGTAACTGATGTCGAGATATGGGGAAAAGCAGCTGTTGGTGAGAGATAATTCTTATATCAAATACTGTAAAGCAAGATAATTTCGCGGCTGGAAATGTTTGCGAATCGAGATTTATAGACATATTCGCTGCAGGATATTTTCGCGAGTCTCTGCCATTTTTTTTCAGTTTTCTTTCACGGACCATGTTTATTTATTTATTTTATTACTTGCCTGTATTTATATACGCGACAGGAAATTTTCGCGACTCATACACTCTCGCGAAATTCGCGAAAATTTCCTGCACGCGAAATTTTCCTGCTTTACAGTAGTACATGTACTAGCCTATTCATGCCCGGTGGCCACACTGAACGGACAGGCACGGATCCAAGGAAGGGGGCACCTGGCGCACACCCCCCTTTCGGTCAACAAATCTATAAAATTGACCGTGAAATATTCTGTAATTTGGAGTAAATCATTGAAATTCACCACAGATTTCAATGTTTCTAGCACAGTGCACCCCCTCTTTTCGGAAATCGTTGATCCACCCCTGACGGAGTCATGGTTAAATAGTGACAGTGAGGACATCCCACAGCCATGGCTTCCTCAACAATATTTGTGAATGTATATGTTTGATTCAAAATAGTCGATAAAACAATGTGTTTCAGGGTTATATATCTAGGATTTTAGAAGGGCACGGTGCAAACTTTGTGAAAAGGGCACTTCAACCTAGAAAAGGGCACTTTTTATTCGCGACATTTCTACTAACGGAATTTGAGAGGCTTGTCAGTTAACATTGTCTTTATAACTCCAGTCAACAGCCAATTTAAGGCAGTTTCTAAGGTGATACGACCAAAAGGGACCATGGCAGAGGGTCTGGGAGGTACAAAAACCTTTTTAGCTCACCTCTGTGAGGTGAGCTTCTCCCATGGTGTGTCGTCCGTCGTCCGTCGTCGTCTGTCGTCCGTCGTCTGTCGTCCGGCGTACATCAAAAAGGTGAGTAAAGTAACAGTCTTTTCTCTAAATTCCAAGTTCCGATGAACTCTTGCTTGCAGCATGTTCGTGTCGCATATACCCTTGTACGGTAAGCATTAATCTACACAATTTACAACGTAAAGGAGTTCCTGAAGGCTATTGTTGTCCTGAGAAAAATTGCCTTGAGAACTCCTTTACGTTGAGGAGCATTCTAAAATATGGGCCAAGTCTGTGTACCAAAAGGCCTTCTGTGACTAACCTTGCATATCATGCACTGCGTAGTGCATTCTGCAGAACATGTATTGGTTTTATATTTCAGTATGTTGTGCTGATCTGCTGTGTTCCAAGTTCGAGGACGTCCAGAGCTTCCAATTCCAATGCCTTCTTCACAACTGTGTTGCTTCTTTCTTTTGTCTTGACTTGTCTGCCCGTTGGATGGTCCATTGCTAAGTAAGTAAAGCTGGGAACAGAAGAAAAAAGGTGACCCGTGACAGCAAAATCAGTCGAAATGCACACAGAAGACCCAACATGCCCAAGGTGACACCAACGGTTTGTTGATTTCAGGATTGTCTGCCCATTGTGAAATAATTGTTCTGTGGCGTCACCTTGGGTCTTCTTTCTGGCGCATTCCGACTCATTTTGCTGTCATGGGTCACAAACGTTGTACAGTCTCCAGTTGAGAGAAGTCATTTGATTTAGGCCCATATACGGTAATTCCTCCAAGGGCCTAATGTGTGATAATGCTAAATCCATTCGTCACTTTCAGGATCCAGCCTTCACAGAGCTGCGGTCCATTCCGTATCTACAGTAAGACAGACTTTGTCATGTTCGATACTATAACAAACATGATTGGAACTTGGCCTGAAGATGTCAGGAAGGGATTCGACTTCCTTGGTTCACCTGCTTTCTATGCACCACTGGCTGTGTTACTCCTGTAAGTACAATATGCAAAGTCTGGCATGTCATTTCTCAAATGTTTGGAGCAGTTCCTTTTTAGCTCACCTCTGTGAGGTGAGCTTCTCCCATGGTGTGTCGTCCGTCGTCTGTCGTCCGGCGTCCGTCGTCGTTAACAGGGGTGGCACGTTTCTAAACCGCTTGGGTTACAAACTTGAAATTTGGTGCACAGGTACCCTATGGTAAAAACTATCTCTGGACCAAAACTTAGCGCCGCTGCTTGTACACTCTGGCCTGTAGGGGGCGCTTTGTGAAAACCTTCTTTCGGCCGTATCTCCTGAACGCTGTTAGCTAGAACCACGAAACTTTTATGGTGGGTTCCTCTGATGAGACTACATCACATAAATCCCGGGTTTTTGATTTGACCTACTTTTCAAGGTCACAGAGGTCAAAGATCAAAATTCACTGTTTGGTGGCACATTTCATTGCTATTTGACATAGAGTGTTGTGATTTGGTGTGAAGATATATCTA
>NMRB01001486.1:109901-148557 GCA_002633025.1 Notospermus geniculatus
ATTTGGTCTTAAAAAGTCTTAAAAAGGTCTTAAATTTGGTGCTCCACAGGCTGTAGACACCCTGGTCATAAATGAAATCAAGAACAACGTAGGCAGGGTCTGCTGTTGGATATTTACAACTTACAAAGTTTATTTTTGAAATTATACAAATATAGACTCTGCACAAGTACATATAGCATACCAAGTATACAAGATCTGAATAAACGCTCAAAAAATACAAAGATACAGCTTCAATAGTTGCTTCTAAAAATTTCCAAAACATTGAGATGATTTCCCTTCTGACCAGATCCAAAACAGCTGGTAGTACACATTTCCACACACACTCATTAGAAATATAATGACAACATAAGAAAGGACACACAAGAAGATGATTACAGATCTACGATATACATAAAACTTGAAAAAAATATTTTATCGACTGGAGTAGAAATAAGAGATTACAACTTTCACAAAATTACACATCATCCATATCGTTCGCACGTCCGATGACACCAATTCTCAATTTGACACAGTGTCAACTATAGGCTCATTTCCATTGCAATCTGAACTTTGGGTGCTGACTCACTAATTGGAGTGACTGACCGCTTCAATTGTGTAACGTAACTCCCCATTTTAAAACTACGTGGTTTTGTGAGGCGATTTGCATTGCTGGATGAAATATATTCCTTCAACTGAATGAAACTAGGACTTTTTTGACAATTGGGGTATTTCAGTGATACGGGAGCACTGTATTTTTTTAGGACAGCAAACACACCAAGGGCTTCCTTCAGTGTAGCCAGGCCTGTTTCAGAGTCCCCACCATTTTCAGGACTAGCTCCACAGCTCTGAGGACTTTCTGATTCTTCATCACTGGAATCACCACTTGGAGCATCACTATCAAAAGCACTGTAGGAAACTACGAACTTCTCAACATTATCTTTGGCAGTATCTTTAGAAATTTTGCGTCGGTATATTTGTGCATAGCTGTACCCACTGGCATCATTCGGTGAAAGAGAAATTTCTGGTTTCACTTCAGAGCATTTTGAGTATATTGTCCCAGCATCTCTGCCGTTACTCTGTGGTAGTTCCGGAGGATTTATAATATAAGTCTCAGCATAAGGTGAAACTGTGGTGGAAACCGAATCTGTGGTCCCACCATCTCTGCCGTTACTCTGTGGTAGTTCCGGAGGATTTATAATAAAAGTCTCGGCATAAGGTGAAACTGTGGTGGAAACAGAATCTGTTGGTTTCGATGGTTTAGGAAAGAGGACGACTTCAGCATATGGAGTGATACGTGGTGGTATTTGTTGCTGCACCTCTAGGGAGTCAGTAGTCTTTGCATGCTCCAAAATAGGATCTACCGAGTTGAGGGGTTTGGCTCTTCTTGTGCTTTCTTTAAATTTTTCATTTGTGTTGTTAACGACAGCCTCTAAATCCCACGGTTGGTCATACAGAGTCATTTCACGTTCACGTTCATATTCCCTGGAATCACATGATAAAGAGATAACAAGACAGAATCACAAAGGATACCGAGTACAGGACCACTCCTACAATCAGTATCCTATTCTCAATCTACATGTGTACATGAGACCAACAGATTTCAGTATCCCCAATAGGACAGGCGCATAAACACTAAAATTCCCCAAGCCGGATGATAGCAGTTGTACCCAGTACATAGCTTTGCATAATAGGAATGGACAGAGATGTTCATGATCATTTTGTAAGAAGGAAGTTTATTTTATAAGAAGGAAGTCATTTAATAAAGGACACTTTATTGTATTTCATTTTTCCGTCAGGGCTGACGCTATAGCATTATTGGCCCTGGTAAGTACGGAAGAGGCCATCACAAGCTACTCATGTTCCTCACTTGGATGGGGTATTTTACTTGCCCTTGCAAAGACACAAAGTACAAGGCACCACGGCTTACTGTCCCATGCGACGGACGTGAAGAGCCGGGAATGAAATCCCACATGGCCCGGGCTGGATTCGAACCCGGGACCTGCCGCTTGCCAAGTGGACGTGATAACCACTAGGCTATCAGGCTCCTCAAGGACACTTTATTAAAGTGTGCAACATCCTCTCTTATCTATTTTTGATATAATTCATTAACGCTTGATAAAGCAGTCAAACCTTTATGGTTGATTCCTTTATGATAATAGTCAAAATTCCCATGATGTGTTTGTTGTAACTGACATTTTTTGATAGGCGTTTCATATAAAATATTGAGCAGTAGACAATAGAATGATTGATAGAAAAGGTACTCACAAAATTGAAGCCCTGAGACTTTCCCTTTTCCATCTAAATTCAATTGCTTTCTGAAGGACCTTCACCCATCTATCTTGGTCCTCAACACTGCATGCCCCCTGAAATGAAAAAGAAAATAATATGGCTTGAGGTCAAAGCTGACAATCTGCGGCGACTCTGATATTTGGAGTCACCGTGACTCTCATTTTTGCAGTTTGTTCAAAATGACGACTGATGATTTATGTATACTTGACCGATCAATTTGTCCTGCATGAAGATGTTGCTCATGCCTCAGGGGCGGATCCAGGATTCTGGTAAAGGGGGGCGCACAGAAGGCCACCGGTGGACCGATGAAGGTGAGCATCAAAGTCGTGAAGCCATGGTGGGGGGGGCCGGGGGTTCTCCCCAGAACATTTTGAAATTTAGAAGGCCATTGGTGCGATTTCCCAGCATCTGAGACTGAGGGACAAATTACTGGTACAAGGCAATTCTGTGGCACTTTGGAAAAAGGCAATTTTTCTAACATTGGTCCCCGAAAATAGGGGGGCACGGGCCGGGTGTGCTCCCGGATCCGCGCCTGTGCCTGGTACTCTTTTCCACTTGCTGTTTTAATCATAACTTACAATATACATGTACACAACAGCGATAGGCAGTGTTTCCCCCAGGAATTTTTTTGAGGGGGGATAAAGAGAAAATTTGACAGAATTCTTGGTCAAAAACACATATTTTGACTTTTTAAGGGGGTGATATCCCCCCTGCCCCCCCCCCTCGCGGAAACACTGATAGGATCCGATTCAACTTACGAATATCATTTCCTTGCCACACTTTAAGTGCATGTGTATTTCACTGTTGCTGGAACCTGGTTTTCCACGGACTGCACGAACAGAATGGACTGTTGACATCTCCACACTTTTGAATGAAGACTCAGACCCCTGGAAATATAAAGAAAATATGTAAAAATCAGTGGCTCACTATTTTCCACTTCAATAAATTAATCCACTTGAATATATCTAGTAATCAGGATATCGCAGTCTTCCGTTGCCATCCACTTGGAGGAATTAGAGTGTCAATATATCCGGTAATGAGGGGGTCGCCACTTCTCCACGGAAAGATGTCGCTGCGACCATATCAGGCCTTTTCATTGTCTTCAGGACGTCATCTCCGTGGCAATGTGCGGTGCGAGCATGAAGCCACAACGTCACGGCAGTGTGACGTTGACGTTCTGTACAACGTCACAGTGGAAAAGTGGATACGGTCGCAGCGCCATCAAATGGTAAAAAAATTAGGCTACCTCCTCATTCCTCCAATCCATACACAAGTACCGGGTACAATATGGGTCGTATTCATAAAGCGGTTCTATCATTAGAACCGTCTTAGGCCGGTTCCAAGTAGAGTGGTTGACGATACTTGGAACCGGCCTAAGGCGGTTCTTAAGATAGAACCGCTTTATGAATACGACCCAAAATGCTTACCTTGAATGGTCGATATGAAAATTTGCTATTCTGTAGAGTGCAGTATTTTTTCTTCCAATGCTGATAGGTTTGAAAGGAGAAATGAAATATATTACATAGCAATGACATGAACCTATCTAGACAGACTGAATAAATCCACTGGTAATATGTGCCTCTCAAGCAACCTCATGCAAATGATCAATGATGAATGATGACAATATGATGACTCACCTTGAGTGATCCCTTCTTATCGAGGGGTCCCTCCTCAAACAATGCGAGATCACCCATCCTGAAGAAAAGATGATGACAATGGTTGATCTCATGGAGGTATTATTAAGATCTCCAAGGTGCATCTACAGAACTATAGATGTGTACCGAAATTTGCGACCCATGTTTGCATGAGTGACGTGACGTCGTCGTCGTGCATCCAACACGGGACGTGCTGATGCATTGCGACGTCAGTGTCAGTGAAGCCGTGTAAACATGGTCCGCAATTTATGGTACATGACTTAGATAGATGGCGGATTTTTCTGTGATGACGTCATCTGCACAAGCTCTATAGCTACCCAAAAAGGTGAAAACCAGCCTGCAGTGCTCTAGCCTACATGACATGGCCTAGGCCTACCTGTAGTGTAGCCTAGAGTGGACCCTGCATGGAGTGCCTGTCAGTCAGTGTCCAGTGACACACGACTGGCCTAGGCCTAGGGTAGGCCTACATGATTGATAGTGCACTGTCAGAGGAGGGGCCGGCCGTTTTCTGTTGTTAGGCCTGTGTGTAGTAGTGGGATGTTGTAGGGCCTAGGCCTAGGCCTACTAGGCCTAAGTAGTCCCTGTCCCTGTCATGCTAGGCCTATCATGCTATGGGATGCTGTCCTGACTTTTCTTTTTGTCGTTTGCTCTTTTCGACATTTCGTTGCCTTCTTATTCGTCCTTAGGCCTACTGTTATTTCACTCGGACACACGGCCACATGTGGTATGAACAGACGGAAAAGGTTATCAAATCATGAAATACTCGAAGAGGAGGCACTGTCACGGCACCGTACGTGCACGGACAGTGAGGTTATCAGGCTTTTCTGTCTTCAAGAAGTCAATGTTGAATTTCATGTTGAAAACACTTCCTGGTTGAGCAATGAATTGTGGGATTGGGGAATCCCCAACCTTGGGACGAGGTTAGGGATTCCCAGATCATGAGATTCCATGTGTGCATGATGTGTGCATGATGTGTGCATGATTGATTGATTGATTGATTGATGATCAGCATCAGATCGCGCGCCCTCCTCATCAGCTCATACATGTCATATTCTCCACCCACCCAGGTTCCACCTTTTCCACCTTTCATGCTTTTTAGGGCATATTTTATAGACATTGTCAATTGACTAAACCCTAGTTAGGGTAGGGTTAACCCTAGGGTTAGGGTTAGGCCTATAATAGGCCTAACCCTAGCTTTTACTATCTCTGGTCAAGTCCCTGTGAGCCTAGTAGCCAGGCGCGGATCCAAGGGGGGGGGCGCACCCCCCCTTCGGCCGACAAATCTCAAAATTTGGAGCAAATCATTGAAATTGACCACAGATTTCAATGTAGGCTATCTAGCACGGTGCGCCCCCTCTTTCCCGAAATCCTGGATCCGTCCCTGCTAGCTATAGGCTTACTGGAAAAAACGCAACGCAATTCCCCGGCATGCACTTCATTTTCATACGTTTTTGTTAGGCCTAGGCCTAATGCTAGGCGAGGGTAGGCCTAGGCCTAGGCCTCCTAGGCTAGGCTACCACCATGGTTTGTTGGACATGCAGCATCATCCATCCATGATTCCATGCACTGATGATGGACATGATCAAAAATTTATAAGGCGGCTCGCTTATAAATTTTTGACATGATGGATGAATGTCAGAATGAATCAGTGAATCACTCAAAAAGAAGTCGCCTTTTTGCTTTTAGGCCTAGCATTTGCCTAGGCCTAGGCCTACAGTGTTGTTCACGGGTTTTGGTCTAAGAGGGGCGTGGTGATAAAGGCACTGCGTGAGGTGGCTTCTGGTGGGGGGTCTGGTGCTCCACGGGTTTTGGTCTAAAAGAGGGGCGGCGGTGGGCCTGGTGCCAACGACACTGCGCGCGAGGAGCCAAAGGCGCCTTCTGGCGGCAGGTCTGGGGCACTCCCCCAGCGAAATTTGGATTTTTGGTGCTCTGAGATGCGTTTTCTGAGCATCTGAGATGCATAATTGAGCGATCTAAATCATAAATACATGTATTAGGGCGGACGAATTTTTAAGAGGGGCGGGCCGTTTTTAAGAGGGGCGGATTTTGCCGTCGGTATTTTTAAGGGGAGCGGGCCGCCCTTTTTTTAACTGGTGTGGAGAACACTGCTTTTAGCCCTTGCCAGTGTGTCATGTTTTATGTAGGCCTAGGGCTAGGCCTAGCCCTAAGGCCCAAGGCCTAATCTAGTGTAATGCAGGTGTCTTTCCCTGCTCTCCATCCATTTCATCCCCATCAGCATTAGGCCTATTATCCCAGCAACCTGGCTGTGTGTTTGGCGGCCTAGCGAGGCCCTGAGGCTTTCTTGTTCTAATTGCCTGCCGTGTTGCACCATCTCATGATCTGGGCCCACCAGTGCCAGTGGCGGCAGGCAGTAATTGGAATCTGGCAGCGATAGGCCTCTCTAAGGATGGTCCCCCTTAGGATGGTCTTTCTAATTGTTAATCATGTTAGGCCTAATGTCATGCCTAATGTCATACATGTCATACCGGTATATCATGTATATCTTCTGTTATGTTGCAGACTCCACTTTTTCAACACTAACAGAAAGAAAGGCAATTCCGCTTGATAGTGTTACCGTGGCAGATAAAAACGACCTGGACAGCTCACCATGTTCACAGAATTGAACAACATCCTTTCATTTGAGCAAGGAAACACTCCAGCAGGAAAACTGATCTCGATTTTCCAGGATTTCCGAAGTGACTCCTCATACCTCATTCATCACTTCCTGTCCTATTTCTTGAGAGCAGGCGACACAGTCTGTTTAGTGGGGCTTACTCAGTCTTTTGGACATTATAATAATGTCGGCCAAAAACTTGGACTGAATCTCAAGACACTGAAAGACAATGGGAAACTGTTCTTCTTTGAAGGGTTGCGAATCTGTGGAAATTCATTGATAGCTGAGGAGCAACAGAATGTCGATGATGAAGTTGAAATTACAGATTATGAGAAATTGTTTGATGGTGTTGCACAAGGTAGACCTGATGACAGTGTACGTGCAATGACTGCCTATCTTTCTCACAAGATTAAACAGTTTATAAATGATGGGGCCTGCAAGGTCCATATAATCTTTGACGACATCAGTGTTCTTTTAGCTTTGGGGATACAACACAAGGCAATTTTTGTGCTTATTCACTATCTCCAGTCACTCCTGATTGGTCATGGAAACTTAGTAGTGCGAGGGTTAATGGATGAAGATGAGGAAGATGATCATCTTAGCAAGTATCTGTGTCATTACAGTCATGTGACCCTGGCAACCCATGGATTAGCGAGTGGATACTGTAAGGATGTCCATGGCCAGGTGAGCATTGACACTAAACTCGTTATCATTTCAGACATTTAAATTAGTGGTATTGATAATCAACAGTGTGACACCCCAGTGCCAGTTTGTGTTCATGAAGAGCATGGAAAACTTGAAGGATTCATCTGATATTAAAATTTCAGAAGAGTTTTCAGATAGATTTACAAGTACTTAAAAAAAAGTTGGACACAATGAAAAAAATCCACTTTAAATCAACTGTAAAACCATTGTTCAGTTCCATTTTCCTGTCTGTCTTTTCAGATTGACATTAAAGTAAGGGAGCCAAGTTCAGGGCATCCACAGAACCTCATTTCAACACACAGACAGTACAAGATCGAAGATAAAAATGTCCGTTTCTTTGCCTCTGGAACATCGGCTGCTGTGTTGTGAGAAAGTGCAGAAGAATTAGAGTCACTTGACGTCCGTGTATAGGTTGAGGGATTTGTTAATCAAACACTCATTGCTTGATTTTACAGCGTCTGTGGAATCAAAGTTTAGTAGAATGTACGAATAAGGCACAGTCTTCTCATGTTTCTGGATGATATGCTGTGTTATTTGGACCTCAATAATACCGGTAAATGTTTGATTTTCTAAACCTGAGTTGTTTTGTCTTTAATTTGACAACAATGAAGTTTGCTTCACTATCCTTCAGAGTGCCAAATTTTACCAAGGATACAGGCATGTGACCGGCACAGCAAATGAGTTGGAATGCGCACAGAAGAAGACCGAAGATGACACCAGACAACAGTTACAGAAATCAACAAAGTCAAATTTCACAATGGGCAGACAATCCTGAAATCAACAAACTGTTGGTGTCACCTTGGACATGTTGGGTCTTCTTCTGTGAGCATTCTGACTCATTTTGCTGTCACAGGTCACATATGGATTTGCAGTTTTCCTTATGGTTGCAAAAACAGCTGAATTAAGAGTAGATGACTGTTCTATAACAAAGCAAACTATGCTTTAATTTATGAAAAAACTCGCCACTCTATAAAATTGCACTACTGGTACAATGTTTTACACACTGTATAAATGGTAACAAGTAAATGCTAGCATGCAGTAATGAAGACCATAGTAAAGAATGGAGGAATTATACTGTATAATTCAGTATAATATTCCTCCGAGGAATTACACATGGAGACACAACAAGCTTTATACCACTACCAGACTGGCAATGGTGACAGAGCTGGAGATAGAGAGGACTACCGTAAATATTTTCTTTTCAGTCCATTTTTGTAACATCTCTTTTGTGAATTTTTTCATGGTTATAGACGGTGGCTTTTGATGCAAACTTCTCATCACAGTATCTGCATTTATATGGCCTTTCACCCGTGTGGATAATCATGTGTTGAATACATGGCCCTTGAGTGTGTATGCTTTTGATGTGAAAGTCAAGTCCTGTCCACTGCTTGAATGACTTATCACAATTTTCATATTCACACTTATAGGGTTTTTCGCCTGTATGATTACGTTCATGAACTCGAAGTTGGCTCGAAACAGGGAAGGCTTTAGAACAGAACTTACATGCAAATGGTTTTTCATTCGTATGAAGACGTACATGTCGCTTCAAGATATAATTCTTTTGATAAGATTTGTTGCAGTATGGACATTTATAAGGCCTTTCACTTGGTGTAGTTGGGTCTTGGAGATCACCTGCAACCCGGACTGCATGTCCTTGTATGCGATTGTCACTTGCAACTTGTAAATGTTTTTCTTCGCCAACATCGTTTTGAACCATACCTTGGGGAGGAAATCCTGTTGCTACAGTCAAACGAGAGGACGGAGCAGCTAAAACACGAGTATATGAAGTCTTTCCATCAGATTCACTATCTTCTTGAAGTAGACACACAGCTGCAATCAAAAAAGAGAAACTCAATTTTAACACAGCTCTTGACGAGATGACCCATCCTCCCACAGCAGAGGTTTTTAGCTTGCTCCTCTTCATCCACTCACACACTTTGTGTGCGAGTGTATGAAGAGGAGTGAGACCAAAGCCCTGCTATGGGAGGATTAGATGACCAGGAATGTATGGAAGATGCTTAACCTTCGGTCATCAATATTAGATGTTGAGGAGCACAAGTTTGAAATTTTCACTTTGAAGCCATTCAATTCTCTGCATACCTTCAGTGACATTTCCAGTTTTCATGACGAACTCATCATCCAACACTGTACTCTCAGCCACATGACTGTCAGTTGAATGATGCTCACTGGGTCCAACTGTGACTGAAATGAAAAGAGCCAAGTCTCCAAGTTTGATACATTTCATCCTCTCCGTGTCTACGGTGAGTGATCAACAGATCATCTTCAGAAATATGACTGGGTGAATACTGTTACTTCCGCAGCTCACTAGCAAGCAGTCCTCAGTCATGTCAGAAGAGCAGGCAGCACGAACAGGGGAATGCACAACTTCAAGGTGGAAAGACAAAGGACTTGTTATGTGCAATGCGCTGTTTCAGTGATTGCATCATGCATCAATATTCGACTTCTGAGGACTCAAGTGTTCATACCAGCACTGTGAAAAAACAATGAAATAATTGACACCCAGTGTTTGTCTAATAAATGACCTTTATTTTACTTAGAATGAAGTAATGGATACAACACATATCAGCACATACAGTTGATGAGTTCTAAAAAGCAGGGACCTTATTCACGAAGCTCCCGTAACGTACGGGAGTGTGCAAACTATTGTCCTTTTGCAGACGACCTATTGTTCACTATCAGCCTGAAAAAGGATTTGCGTACCCTTACACGGGAGCTTTTACCCTTACACGGGAGCTTTGTGAATAAGGTCCCAGGACAGTACACTATCACAACTCTTTTGTTCTGATTCTTTACATCATTTGACATACATGAAAGGAAGAGGAATGTATGGAAGATGTTGTTAACACTCATTTGCCACTGCCACTGAGTCTCAAATTCTAAATTGCCAAAAAAGCTTTCAATTGAGTAATACCACTTGTCAACATGATCAGTACTGGTACAGACAGTTGTACATCAGATTCATGCTACACCACATTTCCATGGCCAAAGTGAATGATGCTACTAAGTATACCGTACACTTAGGCCGGTATTTTAGAATGCTCCTCAATGTAAAGGAGTTCCTTTACGTTGAGGGGCATTCTAAAATACCGGCCATAAAATTGAGCCAACTAATTTTTCCTTTCCTGTGAATCACAATCTGCCATCAACACAAGAAGAAGAATGACATAACAGCAACCTTGCTCCCATGAGTTCGGAGGAAGCGAAGCAAAACTAAATATACGTGTATGTTGCACGATACCCAGATGATATTACATGTACATATGAAGGACAGCAAAATACTCAGGGTCATATCAATGAATACAATTGATCATATGAATAAAGACTAGTTACTGCTTTTGTCGGTACTTGAATTTTGCAATACAAATGCACTAGCAATGCTGTACAAATCTGAAGTAAAAGCATTTGCTACTCTTTATTCTTTCATATGACCAATTGTTCGACTTACAAAAATGAAATACAGAAAATATTGAGATTCTCAGCTTATACATACAGTACACAATATTTCATAAACACAATTATCTAAATCAATTTCAATAGCTCTGCAGATTCACTAAAGAACCAGAATTCTTTGTTTACATACATGTATGTACTACATGTACATAAACTGGCAGAAGTCAGAACAGAAAACATCATGTTTAACATGTTTTGACCAGAAATATGTTTCTTCCAGTCCAACGACATTTTAGTTATCAGTAGCACCTACAAACCATCCAAGTACGGTACCATCCATAGAAATTTACATGTAAAGAGCTTCATTTACCATTTTCTTCTCTGCTTCCCGTTTATGCATCTTTTCATGATTGTAAACAGTAGCATTTGAGGCAAATTTTTTGTCACAAAATCTGCACTTATATGGTCTTTCACCCGTGTGGATGTTCATGTGCTCAATACAGGGTTTTTTCTGTCGGAATGCTTTCCCACAATGCTCACACTTATACGGTTTTTCCCCAGTATGAATTCGTTCATGCCGTGACCGCTGACCGCAGGATATGAACGCCAACTCACAGTATCGGCACTTGTGCGGTTTTTGCCCGGTGTGAATCCGGGTGTGCATGGCAAGCAGTGGTTTCATCCTGAATGACTTATCACAATATTCACACTTGAATGGCTTTTCATCGGTCTTGGGGGCGTGAATAAGAACATGAGCATTGAGGGCACTCTTACTCAGAAACCCAGAACCACACAAATCGCAGAGATAATTCCTTATCCCTGTGTGCACACTATTGACATGATGATCAAGTCCTAACCATTGTGTGTAAGCCTTATCACAGTTTGGGTAAGTACATTTAAATGGTCTTTCTCCAGTATGAATACGTTCATGAACTTTCAACGAATAACCAACAGTGAATGCTTTTCCACATGTTTTACAAACGTACGGTTTGACATTCATATGAGTGCGCATGTGTCGCTTCAAACTGGCACCCTTAGTGAAAGATTTGCCACAAACTTCACATTTAAATTGTTGCCACGATGGAGCTGGCACTTGAAACGATGGAATATCAACAGATTTATTAGGAGTGGATAAATTCAATAAATCCTCCACACTCACTTCTTTGGCTAAATGTTCGTTGTCTGGATAGGCATGAACCATACCTTTGCTACTAGTTCCGGCTTCTGCAGCCAACTTATCGGATCTGTGACTTTTTCTGGCTGATCGCTTTCTGCATGGAGATTTAACTGCAACTAAAAAGGAAAATGGATCTTCTGACCAAAGCTTGGCAGTATAAAATCTACTTCTCACAATTTACTTCTTAAGTTCCAAAAGCCGATATCTTTATGTGATCTGTAAGACATGACCAAATTCACCAAGAGGTGTTGAACTGAAGTGTGCTGATGCTAATGTTTCTACCGTACATGGCTTAATACCAACTTGTGCTAAATGCAAACAAATCATACTCGGAATCACAACTACTGATCAAAGAAAAGCAGTTCATTAAAATTCACAAGCCGCCATGACCAGTGAGGCAGTCTAGGAAAACCCGTTCGATGTCGCGTTTGAGGAAAGTGTTAATGGCCTTGATGAACCCAAGCATTTCAATAGCTGAAATTTACTACGTAACAGGTAAACAGTAGCAGATCAATGCACAGGCAATCTGACAGCCCATGTTGATCATTCAGCGACTTCTGACGGGTTTTTCTAGACCGCCACACAAATAACCTCTCCCAAGAGCATTTTTTCCCATCACAAGACATTGGTGAGAATAAGCCTATGTTTATCAGTCATGCATTTTAAATTACCGGTAGCTACACAAAGACTAAGAGTCAGAGACAACAGTGTCTTGTTTCTGTATCTTCTCATGTTCTCTTGTAAATGTATCCCTCTTATCTTTATGGGTTTTCTGATGATTGTGGAGAGTTGCCTGAGCAGCAAATGCTTTTTCACATATTGTACATTTAAAAGGTCTTTCCCCAGTATGGATGTTCATGTGTTGTACACAGACCACTTTCTGCCTGAACGCTTTCCCGCAGTGGTCACATTTATACGGTTTTGCACCTGTATGAATTCCTTCATGATTAGCCCGCTGACTGGATGAAATAAACTCTTTTTCACAATGCCGACATTTAAAGGGTTTCTCGCCTGTGTGAGTGCGCGTATGCAGGGTAAGGGATTCCTTAGTCCTGAATCTCTTCGCACAGTATTCACACTGAAAATGTTTCTCATCTGTTTTGGGCCGATGGGTGAGCACATGACTGCGGAGACTGTTCTTGCACATGAATGTCATTCCACATTGTTCACATAACTGGTCCCTTTTTCCAATGTGTACGCTATTCACATGAGAAATAAGTCCCAACCAATGTTTATACGCTCGGTCACAATCTGGATATTGACATTTATACGGTCGCTCTCCCGTGTGCGTACGGGCATGCTCCCGTAATCCACTTGCCTCAGTGAATCCCTTTGAACACACTTTACAAACATATGGCCTTTCGTTAGTGTGAATGCGGCGAGTGTGTCTTTTCAAAACTGCTTTGGTTGTCAGGTATTTGTTGCAGTATTCGCACTTGAAACGTTTCTTGCCTTTGTGAACTGCAAAATGCTCATTCAAATCAGACAATTTTTCAAAAGTTTCACCACATATCTTACACTTATTGATCTTTTTCTCAGTCACTTGTGTGCTCTCAACACTTGTACTAAAACGTGACACGGTACATCGCTCCTGACAATGATCAAGGTCCTTTTTCACACCTGCTTGATCTCTCCCCTTATCTGTTGTTGTGTTAGAAGACTCATGACACCAATCATTCCTCGATTTGCTGGTACACTGTGACAGCGTATCTTGTCTTTTATTGGGAACTGTAACTAAAAAAGGACAATACTCTGTCAAATGACTCTACGACACCTCTAACCAAAAGCAGTTGTCTATAAGGCGCATACATGTATGTTTTCTATGTGGACATGACGCTCAGTGAGTTACCGATTTCACCATGATACTACTTGGCATTTAGAAAGACACATCGAAATCAGCATGTTTCTTCAATCGCCTCTCATAGTGTGAAATAAAGTTTACTTCCAACACCCAAGATAACATTGCGAGTTAGCAAAGTAAAAGTTAACATTGCAACACATCATCATTATTCATATGTGCAACTTCCTCAGAAAAAAGAACTACCGGTAATAAATGAATGATCTAACAGAGTACGTTTCCTGACACTGAAGGCAGAATGAAAGATTTGCTTACATGTTATAACTTACAAGAACAATTTTGAGAACTACATGTAAATGTAACTATCCGGTTTATGTATCCTCCTCTGTTTTCAAGCATCCTTTTCCATCCCTATGAGTTCTCAGATGATTTCGAAGAGTTGCCTGAGCAGCAAATGCCTTATCACACTGTGAACATTTAAAAGGTCTTTCCCCAGTATGGATATTCATGTGCTGTTTACAGACCCCTTTCTGCCTGAACGCTTTCTTGCAATAGTCACACTTATACGGTTTTTCACCCGTATGAATTCTTTCATGCGTTGCCTGCTGACTGCGTGAAACAAAAGTTTTTCCACAATGCCGACATTTAAACGGTTTCTCACCTGTGTGAGTACGTGTATGTAAAACACGGGACTTGCTTGTTCTGAATACTTTTGGACAATATTCACAGCGATAGGGTTTTTCAGTTTTGGGCTGATGGGTACGCATATGACTGTGGAGACTGCTTTTGCACACGAATATCATTCCACACAGGTCACATAACTGGTCCCTTTTCTTAATATGTATTCTCTCCATGTGATTATTTAATCCAACCCAGTATTTATACGTTTTATCACAGTTCGGGTATTTACACTTAAACGGTCGATCTTCAGTGTGGGAACGTTCATGACAACGTAATATACTTCTATCTGTGAATGTTTTGAAGCACACCTCACATGTAAATGGCCTTTCATTTGTATGACTGCGCATGTGTTTCTTTAACACTGTCCTAGTTGTCAGGTATTTGTTGCAAAATTCACATTTAAAACGTTTCTTGTGCATGTGAACTGCATGATCAATCAATTCTGAAAGTTCTTTAAACGTTTCCCCGCATATTTTGCACCTGTTGATGCGTTCCTCAGCCGTGGTGGTGGTGCTGTCACTTGTCAACAGCTCAGGATAATCACCTTGGATGTTAGTCATTGAATGAGTTGCTCCTGTTGTGGATTCATGACCAAACTCGTTTCTCGTCATACTCTCACCCCTCAGCATCTTGGGTTCTTGCATTCTACATGTATATCCAACTGCAACTGAAAAGGATAAAGGTGAGGCTTTGAGTCTTCAGTGTCCTGTTTACGTGTCCCAATCAGTAAGTTATCTTGTGTCCTTTCCTGTGTCTATATATCTCGATTGGTCCTTTGTCCAACCTTCTTCAGTTTCTCCAGTGTATCTATTGTTGTTCTGTGTGCTCTCTATTTTCTTGCCCTCCATGTCTTGGGAGTCTCAGCCAAACAAAAACTTTTACGTTACTCTTTGAATTGAATAATTCACACATCCTTTCTCCATGTAAAATACGGGACTTGCTTGTTCTGAATACTGGATTTGATCAGAACAGTATGCATGATGTCTAAATGCTTTTCAACATTGCTTGCTCATGAAGTTGCTGCCTCTTCTGATGTTCACTCATGCTCTGGTATAAATATGACTCGGACTCTTTCCAATGCAATATCTTCACTTGGTTTTCTCTTCAATGTGACAACTGATGTCGACAGATGAGCAAGGATATCCAGCCTATTCAGTATTCTATCACAATGAATAAGCTTGCATTTACAGCAGAGGGCTATTTCCAATGACACTGGATCTGTCCGTGTGTTCAGCATTCTGATATCAGTCAAAAGAACAAGCAATGATCCATGCACAGAATTGTGTTTGGTACACTGTTTACCTTGGTTGCAAGAATTGATTACAAAAATCCTCTTCTGATGACTTCATTTCAGAGTACAATACCACCAACCATGGTTGCGTGGTGGCAAAGACATTATTGTAGCCTTCTAATCTTCTCTTAGAAATAGTGCAGTACAGTCAAAACCAAACAGATGTAAGCAACATCAACTGTAGGTTTGATGGCTAAATTTATTCTGAAATACTTTCAAAAACATTTTCCAGAGTGAAACTTGGGATCCAAGACATTCAGCACTGCAGAACCCCCCCCCCCCCCAAGAATACTGAACCTCAGAACCAGGAATCATGCTTTTTTTAGATGGGTAGCACCGGGTGGGTATTCCATACATCAGAATCCACCAGCAAGCAATATATTTTAGGGCAATCATTACCTTGACTCTGAAAGCTTGTTGAAGGAAGTCCCCCATATGGATTCGAGTTTTGTCCTTGCAAATCCTCGGTGTCACTTTCCTGAAAATAAAAGAGCCTTTGTACTCCTACGGAAACCAAACATCAAAGTAATTGCCAAATTTTATTTTGAGTTATGTTTTGACAGTGGGATTACAGAAATCTTCATTGGCAAAACTTGCTACCACAGATCAAAGAATTCATCTGGCTTCAAATTCCTTGAGATCAGAAATACCCTTTACTTCCAAGCAAATAAACCTAATTCTGAGAAAAACTGTCATCTTATCTTGAACTGATGATAAAACATACCATGTCATCATCATCACAATCCGATTCCTGACCTGGAATAGGGTACTCTCCCATCTCGTGTGAAGATTCCATTTCTGTGCCCGATTCATTCATGGTAATTGAATAGTCTATTGGTTCGGTTTTTACTGCCTTCTCTGATTGTGAATCAGGACCAGTGCATTGCGTGAACTTTGGAAGAGGAAGATCACTGCTCGATTCGGAAGAATGACTATTGTCTGGAATGAGTGCTTCAGATGACTGTGGTGTATCTTCTTGGAAAGGATGCAGTATTGGCTGATAATTTAGTTTGATTGGTTCACTTGTGTTGTTCACAATGCTGAAGTGATAAGTGTATGTCTGCGGTTTGCAAGGACTATAGTCAGATCTGATGACTACAACTGAGTTTGCGACGAGAGAAAAACCAGGCTGTAAATGAATAACACTAGGCGAGATCGGATCTGTGTCTGTGGCATCACTATCTGGAGAATCACGATGAAGTGTTTCACTTTCAGAAATGTCTAATGGCCCTCCAGTATCTGTTGTAACATCTCTACTTGAAAGTTCATCATCACCAGCAGACGCTTTTTGCAAACTCAACCTTGAGGATACTGGCTCAGCTTTAAGAGCCTCCATCCTGAATTTGATTCCCTCGCTGGCTGATTTCGGACTGAATGTTGTTCATTCAGTCATCTTCTTGACATGACAAAAACTGGAAAGAAAAGAAATATCGGTTACACTTCTTACTCTATAGACTAGTACTTGGACGAATGCACATATGTAGGCCTAATGGACAGTAGGCAAGGAAGCACATTTGACATCTGATTTACATGCATGCAGGCAATGACTCAAATGAGGCATGCCATGCATGCACACGTGCACAGCAGTGCAGTGTGCATAGGCTAGGCCTAATCTTGGCGGCCTATCATGTGTGAGCAGTCACTCAAAAGTGATTCTTTAAGCACTAAAATCATTCATTTTCTTCTGAAGTATGCACACGCAGTTTTCATTAAACATATCGTGACCTTCTACTCCGATTTCACGGCTTTATCAGCCATCAAAAAACAGAAAAAGATCTTCCATATTCGCCATAGCCAAATGGAAAACCTGGTAGGAGGTTCGGATCTGTGAGTACTCTGTATACACTCGTGCGCATGTATGTCAGTTCCGAATCTCCTTACGGTTTCCATATTTATGATGGTACTGCTGTCTTATTCCTTTCACCATTTTCACAATCCATTGCTCCTGTTTTTCTCTTTTATTTCATCAGTTCATAGTTTTACTCTACAGGCCTAGGCCTGTTTAGGTTTTTCTGTTAAAGCCAAGATTGTTGAAGTCAGTGAAAACAATCACTGGAGAAGAGAACTAAGCTACCCTAAAATCCAATACCACAGTGAAAGGCCTGCCCAGCCCAGGCTTGTCATTCCTGCTGGGTGTGGGTGTGACGTGTGTGTTCCTGACTGAACTGAATGAATGCAGACCAGGCAATGCATGCAGACAGAGATAAGACTTTGTGTGATCAATGATGATGTACAGTGTATGTAAACAAAGTCGAGGAAAACCGTGAATGACTACCAGCATGACGTAGGGGGTGTGACTTTTGTCTTTGAATTTTGAAAGGGTGTGGCATTTTGATTTCAGATGTGGACATTCTCAGATTCTTGTCGGGAATAGCCAGCCATAAGTGCTAAGTTGGGACGGAATTTTGAATGAGAATGGCTTTGGCTACCTGCAGTGGTGGTGGTGAAATGAAACCCTTTGTTCCCTTACAGCCGTTTCACGAGGAATCATCAAACAGTGCTTTTTCAGTAAATTCACATTCTGCGATGCCAGTGGATTCCTCCAGTCCGAATGCTTTAACACTGGAACCTGGATTTTCCCTTGTCGCTAATTCAGTTGTCATCGTCAAATCTGACAATCGGCTGTGTACACCTCAGACATACACATACAAATTGACAATTGTGAATGACACCCCAGAACAAATTGAACTTAATTACCAGCCAATCATGCGGATGTCTCCGTGTCAAAGGAAAACACAAACCACTGCAACAGAACTGAAACTAGCAACGCAAGTGATGCACAACAGGCCAGATTGTGATTTAGAAAATCATACTCCAAAATCTGAGCAGTATCAGGGAGATTTGTGTCCAACCCTGGATTGTGGAAATATCATTAAGACAGAACCTGTTGATTACTCAATTACCGTGAATGAACCCTTGGATATGGATAGTGAAGCTTCCAATGCCTCAAATCAGACAGAAGGATACGAAGAAAAGCAGAACTGTGAACCTCTTGCTGTCATTAATGCTGTAAGTCGCTAACCATTGATGACCTTTAGTCATATGGAGCTCTCTGTACCCGGTATATTTCAATAATATTTCTGAATCACACCGAAGAAAAATTACAGACTGTATTTGTGCTTCTGAATAAGTCAATGATAGGTGTTACTGTTAGCAGTACGTAGGACCTAGTGAAGTATTGGGAGTAAAATAGGAAGCAAAATACTTCACCACCAGTAATTTCAGTCTCAATAGATATGTGATTTCTATAGTTGTAATTCTTTGAACTTTCAGTCAGGTGATGGCATTTACAAACTAAACATACCGAGTCCCAGCTTGAATCAACAGGATGGGGAAGACTGGACATGTGGTAAGTAAACTTACAATGAAGTAAAAGAAACCGGGGTGCAAGACATGTTGATGACTTGGTTGTTGGTTCCGTCTGTTTCCTTTTCTAACCACAGGCAACCAAATGTTAAAGTAGCCCAGTATTGCCACTTTTTCTCGACAGATGGCGCCACCGTGCCACTCTTCAACCCGAGGGACAACTACGTTGTTGGCGAATTGACCCGATTTACCACAGTACATTTTGTAATGGATTTTTGTAGTTTGTTTTGGTGCCACTGGGTGGCTCCCTCTTTCAGCAGTCAACTCACCCATTAGAGATCGCATACTTACAACTTAGTGCATTCTGGTATTAACCAACTAAACACTCTGTAGTAAGTTACTAACAATTTCATTCTGATTGCAGTTTCTAAATCTCCTGAGATACCCTCATTAGTGGAAGAGGACTCCTCCAAGGATGCAGTAAGAGATCAGTTGAATCCCTTGTCGTCAGATGTTGGATCATTCACTCAAGGTATGACAGATGGAGAGCGCAATCAGCCACAGCTACAACAAGGGACTAGAAATCAAACCTCAGTCAGTGAATCGCGTGGGCAGCAAATACTGTGCCCTGTTGATGGTTTCTTCAGTTGTGAATACTGTAACAAACCTTGCCCCACTAAGGTTGCTTTGAGAAAGCATACTCGCACTCACACAAAAGAGAAGCCATATGTCTGTAATATTTGCTCTAGAGCATTTGCTCTTATTGGTACATTGAGGTGCCATGAACGCACCCACACAGATGTCAGACCATATAAATGTGACTACCCCGGTTGTGGAAAGACATACAGACAAACTGTTGGACTAGAGCATCATATTAGTAGTGTACATATTCAAAAAAGGGAACATTTGTGCGATGTATGTGGGCTTGGATTTTTTGCAAAGAGTAACCTGCATAATCACTTGCGTACCCATAAACCAAAGACAAGTGAAAAACCTTTCCATTGTGAATATTGTGTGAAGACCTTCAGAACAAAGGATCTATGTAATATGCACACACGTATTCACACTGGGGAAAAGCCATTCAAATGTAGATACTGTGATTTGTCATTCACATCAGCAAGTTCACGTGCTGTGCATGAGCGGATTCATACTGGAGTAAAACCATATAAATGTGAATATTGTGGAAAAGCATTCCGACAGAGAGGACCTCTCGCAGAACACTATAATGTCCATACTGGCGACAGACCATTCAAATGTAGCTTTTGTGAAAAAACGTTCGCTGCAAAAGGAACTGTTCGAAACCATGAGAAAATGCATAAGAGAAAAGACGGGGATAAGCCAGCGTGATCTATGTCAGTTTTCTTGGGCGAAATGTTTTGTTGAACAAGGCAAGAATGATCTTATTATTTTTACATTGCAGTTGACACAGTCCATCAAGATAGGCATTCAGTTGATAGACAGTGTTCACCATCACCCTCAGAAAATGTGAGTGATAAATCAGGCGAAGTGTCTTCAGAAATAGGGAATATCAGTCCAGGTACGATGGGAACATGCACAAATATATATGCTGAAGAGAATCAGGTGGATGAAGAACTAGAAACTCATATTAGTGGTGTATCCAGTTGTGAAGAAACCTTTGTAAGAGTGAGTGAGTTGCATGGATGTTCATCACCGGATGCTGAACAGATACATTTGAAATGCAAACATTGTGACAAATATTTTACAACTAGTGTTGCCTTACTGATGCATGACTGTCATTGTACTAAACAAAACGTAGAAGATAATACAACTAGAAATGTTGCTGAACACAGTAGTAAGAAACTGCATGTGTGTCGTACTTGTGGGAAAGTATTTAAAAAGCCAAGTGACATGCAGCGGCATTTGGTGGTTCACACAAACGAGAGACCTTTTAAGTGTACATACTGCGACAAAGCTTTCAAAACTAATCGAGTTCTGGAAGGCCATTGCAGTCGTATACATGGAAAAGAGAAGTCTGAGGCACGCCAGGATGATACACGCAGAGAGAGAGTGGATATGAAGTTAAACCTTTGTGATCACTGTGGGAAAGCATTCAGAAGGCCCAGTGAGTTACAAAGTCATTTGTTGACACATTCAGACGAGAGACCCTTCAGTTGCGAATACTGCAATAAACCGTTCAAAACTTCCAAAGATCTTAAAGTTCACTGCCGCATCCATACTAATGAGAAGCCATATGTTTGTGACGTATGCGGCAAAGCGTTTATCAGTTCCACTTCACTTGCATGCCACAAACGTGTCCACAGCGAAGAGAGGAGATACAGCTGTGAGTATTGTGCATGTACATTTCGACAGCTAGTCGGACTCAATCAGCATATCAATAGTAAACACACCTTTGAGAAATCGTACACTTGTAAATTATGTGAAAAGTCATTTTTGAGGTTGTCTGGACTTACTCAACATGTGAGGACTCATGAACCGAAAACGGATGAAAAACCGTATCACTGCGAACATTGTGTCAAGTCATTCAGGACGAAGGAACTCCTCACACGCCACATCCGTTCACATACAGGGGAAAAACCATATAAGTGCCGGTATTGTGATCTATCCTTTAAAACATGCAGTGTGCGTGCCAATCATCAGCGAATCCACACCGGTGATAAACCATATAAGTGCAGTCATTGCGGCAAGTCTTTCAGACAGAGAGAGGTTTACATCCAACACTTGAATGTCCACACAGGGAAAAGACCCTATAAGTGTAAATTCTGTGAAGAAGCTTTTGCCTCGAAAGCAACAGTTTACAATCATGAGAAAATGCATAAGAAGGAGTTAAATGTATTAAACGCACTGAATAAGAAAAATTAGCTTCCAATCAATTATAATTCATCCGTGTGTTGGCCTGGTGGTCGAGCGGTCTAACACGCTTGACTTTCAATCCTAACAGGGTCAGTGCGTGGGTTCGATCCCGGCCAGGACATATATGAGTGTGAAAAGCTGTGAATATGGAATAGTCTGTCGGATGAGACTCAAAGCCGTGGTCCCTTGTACCTGAGTGTCTATGCCAGGGCAAGTGAAAGACCCCACACAGGTGGACAGTAGCCTGTCATGGACTCCACCCCGTTGTATAAGCTTAAGATCCAAAAGGGTTATGAAGCTTCAAATTATCTATCTATGCCATGCACTAAACTCACAGACTTGGAGATTTTTAATGCGTCGAAAATTGCAGAAATAACAGTTGCCATGATTGTACCATATTTTGAATGTTCATGGCACTTCAGTTTCAATCGTCTGGTAAAACTTTATCCAGAGATGACATGTTGTGTACAGTATATGTACAGTACACCTACAGAAGTACCCATTACTGGTACAAGTACCGGTTGTGTACTCGGGGTGCAGGCATTTTTCATTCTTCAGGTAGGTACTTGGATTATTATTTCCTTGTACATCATAATCCTACATGAGTAATACATGCATGCATTTCATTTGTAAGTTCTGAAATGTGGCATTGTGGTCACTTTGTACATGTATAAAGGTAAATAGACCTGGCCCCGTATGCATAAAACATCTTAAGTGTAAAATTTCCCTTAAACTATTGTTCCAAACAAAAGATAAGGGAAATTTTACACTTAAGATGTTTCATGCATACGGCCCCAGATTTATAGCAAAAACAGTGTTGTTCTTCCTTAGTAACCCTCTGAATGAGTTGGGTACAGGATTAAATGAATCTGGCCTGGCTTGGACTGGAGGTATCTGGTATGAATGCAGATGCAAAGTACATGTACATGTAGTCCTACATGTGAGAATCCACTGAATCAATACAATCGTATATTTATTGACCACTAGGACATAACAGCTGCAGCTCGTTCATGTGAGGAAGGCACTCATTTGTTCAGTTGCAGTAGTTGTCAAGGGGAGCTGAGCACATGTACATGTACCTGTACATACTGGACATGTGTACAATGTACGTTAAGCAAGGAGGAAGATCACCAATATACATGTACATGTATAGTACATAAGCTACGTCTACACGAGAGACTAATTTGTCTCGGGTCAACTTTGTCTCGAGACAAAATAACCCGAGACAAGTAACGGAGCGTCTACCCGGATGCCATCTTCGATAATCGAAGAGCGATCTGCTCACCACTCCGTTATATCCCATATCACCCTTCGAGAAATTGACCTGTCTGCGACGGATCCGCTGCCTCGAGAAGAGGAGGCCAATCAGAACCAGTGTTGTAAAATTTCCACGTAGTATGAATAGTGGTAACCGAAGCCCCTGCCGAAGACCCGATATAAAATGCAATCTGATTGGTCGACCGGTAAAGTTGGCATCGTGTCAAGATACGCCGTGGACCGGTCTATTTCTCGAAGGGTAGATGTGCGATGTAACGCAGTGGTTAGCAGATCAGCCTTCGATTATCGAAGATGCCCGGATGCATGACGTGACGGTGTTTTCAACACTACGCGCCATGTGACGTCCATACCATTATGTCATTCATGCCGTATTTATCAATGCACACATTGATAAATACGGAACCAATATAGGCCTTTGTCCCGAGACAGACAGGCGAGCGCATCTACACGACAACTGTCTTGAGACAACTTAGCTCGAGACAAGGCCCCGTGTAGACGGTTAACTGGAGCTAAAATGCTCCGTGTAGACGTAGCTATTGTCAGCCTAACTTCAACATGGGCAAAATGCCACACCTGTGCAACAGACACCATAAATTAAAGTGAACACGATTAAAACCACAAACCACAGTATTTACCAGTTGACCGAGCACAACCTTGGATTTGCTATAGGCTCATGGAAAGTAAACCAACTTACCCTAACATTAGGCAACTGCGACATGGATTATTTACCACTGACTTGTATACGTTTTCAAGCTTGGCATTTTGCCCATGTTGAAGTTAGGTTGACTTAGACTTTACAAGTATTATAACTGGAAGAGACTGAACAAGATGAAAATGGGATTGTACTGAAGAAAAAAAAATTTATTACTCATGTTCATGTTGAATAAAACAATTTAAACAAGGTTCAAATGGAGGATAACATGAATATGTTCCTCTAGAATAAGCTGTGGTGAAGTACTTGAATCATTGTCTTCACAATCATTGTCACAAACGTTTTGCATGAACACAGGTTAACACGTTGACTGCCATGGCTAAAATATCATTTTATCCGCCATTGCCGTGACTACCAGGCCTATTTCAAGTTACATGTATTTCATACTGCCAACTACATAGCTGTACGTCCTCTAGTGTGTTCCCATACATCTGGTCAATCCCCACTGCCAGTATGATCACTGGAAGGCTCTTCGTCATTGCCAAGCTTGTCACCATTACCGTTAACAGAAAATGCATTATCCCTACTACAAGTATACTTGTAGCTGGCAATGGCGAGGACATCTGTGACTACGAGTACATGTATGCTCGTAGCTGGCAGTCAACGTGTTAAATACGGGAAAGGGCGAAAGGAAATATATACAGGGTGTCATGCGCCATGTAACCTGGAGAGCTGACATCCAGAATGTGCATTTGTTTGAATGAACAAGTAAATGTCTGGTATGAATTCACACATTTAATGAAGCTTGAGGTTTGCCTGATGAAGTCTCAGATTTATACAACTGCAAGGCTGTAAGTTTGTGATGGTGATATAATCATAACGAACTTCCGATACTCCACCCTTCCCCTTCCCATATCATATATACTACCAGTACCAAAAATTCATTAGCAAACTGTCGCTTAAATTTTTGCTGGTACTCATAAAACATACATGAACAGCATGCAATATTTTGTCAAAATGTCCACTTGAGCACAAATATTTTGTACTGCCACCTGGTTATTTTCCCTAGATGCCACTTGGAGCACAATGTGGGCTACATGTACCGTACATGCTTTCCGGAATATTTTGAGGTCAAGAGACTTAAAATGATGTTGAACATACACACTGTTGGAAAAAGATGGAAACGAAGAAATTTCTACTGAGAAAACGCGAAACCAGCAAAAGAATAATACCGGTACATTGATCAAATGAAACAAACAAGTACCATATGCCTAAACCCTGACAGAATCAACAAGAATATGATTTAAACAACATATGTAATTCATCAATGCAGATAAATATATACACATTGTGAAACACTTGATACATTTCAGTACTGATTATCATCCATTTAGTCACTTGATCAGTGATACCAAGGGACTATAAGTCAAGTGGGTTCTGTGCAACTCTTGAAGGCGATTGAAGATATTCAATGAAATAAACAACTGATGAATCTTGAAACAAGTAGTTATATACATGTACTTTGTAGTGTATCGAGATGACGTGTCTAAGACACGGCTTTCAAAATAACAACAGACTTGTTACTGGTAGAGGATCTTGCAGCTGGTTTTAATAAATACCGGTGCACACACACTCATAAGTGTTCTTTCCAACAGCATGGTGATTTCTTCATCTCTCGGTCAATGAATCACTGGTTGAATTGAAGGCTGATGTACACGAACATAACCATGGCTATTGACTAATTACATAGTGATTGTCCCTTTCAATACATGAGCTGTATTACTGTACTTGTTAAAGGGGCAACTGCCCTAACCATCAATTTATTTTTTACCTCAATATTTCAACCACGAGATAAAATCATGCACATCCATTAATCCTCCTCATGACTATGACCAACTGCCGGCTGGACTTCAGTCCATCCACTCATTGCCTGATACTGGGGTACTTCTTCTAGTTTCCCATCCTCCACCTCCTCAGCTGCACCCTCACTGCAGGACAGAAGAGATTGCAGTTAATACCGGGAGCAAATTCGATCACAAAATGCTTATTGTTATCATGCTGTTATCATGAACCACTTGAGATGTAGATTTTTTTGTAATCCACAATCACTGAATGATTTGTACTTACTGACTGGATTCACTGTTTGCCCGTGCATGGGTTCTCTCTCCCGATTCAGACCTGCAACACAGAATTTCAACATCATCTCAAAGTTGATGCACTATTCTGATACTTATCACCTTTACTGGTTTTCGTTATTCACTTCATACACGTATTGACGATTCAATACATGAACAATATGCTCCAAATATAGAGCAATACAGGCTGGCAATTAAGTGCTGGCTTGTCAGGCATACCATCACCATTCAGTTTCTCACCTAGATTTCCTAGATCGACCCCTGGAACTTGATCGGTGCCGTGACCTTGAGCGTTCCCTGCGATCCCTTGATCGAGACCTCCTAGACCGACTTGACCTGTGAGACCGCCCACGAGACCTTGACCTGGATCTGCTCCTCCTCCGCCTCCTGCGATCCCTTGACCTTGAACGTGAACTGAAGAACAAATCTCAATCAAATCTTGGAATCGAACACTGATTAGAAGTAAAAGATACCTTCTAATGCCCCAAATCATCAAATCCTTCCAATTACTTCTTTTTCTCCTATAATGAATTATGTCAACTTGAATGGCAACTTACCGTCGTCGTCTGCTTCGGCTTGTACTCCTGCTCCTTGTCCTGTGCCTGCGGCTACCACTGCGGCTTCGTCTCCTCCGATGTTCTCGATCCCGATTACGACTTCTCGACCTGCTGCGTTTCTTCGACTTACTGGAGCTGCGACTCCTACGTCGTGTAGCACTACGGCTTCTGGAACGACTGCGACGACGAACAATTCCTTCCTCACGTTCTTTTGCACGCTCTTTTCGTCTTTCTTCCCTCTCAACTTCACGTTGCTTCCTTCTTTCTGCCACACTTGACTGAAATCAGATAAATTCAAATATTACAGTGAACTTCACCAGAAAATATGTGATTTTCACTGGCAACTCCTGCAACTGAGGTGTATATCCAAAGCAGGCCTATACTTTAGATTCAACATGTTCAAGAGGTAGCTAAGTACTAGTCATGGCACTTCTTTCATTCCCAACAATTGAGCTGTTTTTTATCTGTTAGGCCAATGAACAACTGCCATGGAACACCAAATGAAACATACGCCAGACACTCACCTTCAACTCTTCCAACTTATCCCTTATTGTGATAAAACCAAGATGGAGCTTTCCACCGAAATGATCAGCAAGTCGTCTGTCGTTGTCGTGAATGCCTAAATACGCCGAACAGATCTCACACACCCGCAACTTCTGCTGCTGGTAACTTGATGCGGGCATGGAATTACGGAATTCAGTCTGGAATTGAAATACGGTAAGTTTCTTTCTCAAATAATGTGGTAGGCAACATTCATAGGCTATAAGCGGTTGGAAATTTCAAAGACAAGTGTCGAGTACCACTTTATCCGTGAATACCACTCTGTCTGAAATCATACCTCAGCCTGACCTTTCTTCTTCTTTAAATCTTCCACTTCTTCCATGTACTTGAGGGATTCTTCCACATGACCATCCGCCCCAAACTGCTCAGCCTTGGCCAGCTTTGTACCAATCTGTTCCCCAAGTGTATGAATTATCTCTGCCTAAAAAGGAAAAGGAATATCAGAAATAGCCCTTCTGAAGATAGCAGAACGGAGGGTGAACTTTGAAGCAAAGATATATTCCAGAATAAAATCTTCCCTCAAAAATTACACTGATCCATTCTAAGACAATCCCAACTATGATCCGTACATCCTGGGCGAGATACAACTTTATGTTCTATACCTATACTGTGAACTAACAGGATATCATGGGCCTATCTTTGACACTGATTAAGAAACCAGAGCTGCCAACCCCTGATTCATGCCTTCCGGAATTTTTCCAGAAATTTCACCATTTTTCCGGATTTTTGGGGGGTCTTTCAGTACTCTCAGTTCGGATTGATTCCAGGGGTTTAGGTAACCATGATAACGTGCATAGGCCCCATTTTGCGTTCAAATCTTCCATCATCATCTTGTTGGAAATCTTAGTGAAAACGCAAGTGAAATCTTCCACAATACTAACATACGCATGCCAAAAAAGACTCAGATACGGACCACACACACTATTTCATACTTTATGATCTGTCAAATATGCAAGAAGCAGTTGAAAACATGCTAAACTTCCACAATCAGAATGCACAATCCGATGAGATTGCCGCCATGCAGTCATGGCCGCCATCTTGCATCTTTCCAGGTCTCACTACACACTTCTGCTGAGCATGTGGTGTGGTCTCACTGCACAGTTTTGGCAGACATGGTAAAATCGTACTTTTGAAGGGTACCGGTACTTCCGTATCGTCCGTACTGGGGGTGATTTTCCGGACTAAATACGGAAAATACGGGAGGGTTGGTAGCTCTGAGAAACGACAAGAGCAATGAGGCTTCCCTATGTACTCCAATCCGCACATCAAGATCATTACCTTCGAGTTTGCTTCCTCGCTGAGTTCCTCCTGAGTTTCCTTCAAACGTCTTGCAGCTTGCTCGGTCCTACGATCACAGTCTTGAACAAAACTCTGAAGGTGTTCCATTGCCTGGAAATATTAATGAACAGAACTACATGTAACTTATGCACCAAAATACTGTTGATACAGTACAAGGAGGAAATGCAAAGTGCACAACCTTCTCCATCATTCATGCGATGTAGAATAAGACAAACACCCCTTTCAATCGAACTATTACCGGTAATACTAAGTATGCACACTATGGAAATCAAGACAAATCTTAAGCCTACAGGGAAACTTTGTCTTTTTCATTACATCCTGACAAGTGAACACTCACAGCTTGAAGATTTACTTACATCAATGTCGAAGTAGAAGTCTTTTCTTTTGGATGCTGCCTCATAATCAGCCCGCAGGGCAAGATCATGAATTTTTGGGCAGTCCCCCAGATCCATCCGCTGAAAACAGAATCGAATATTGAATCACACAATCCAGACATGGATGTAAACAACTACTCCATTCACTACACGGCTCTCTCTATACTGACCTTACACGATGAGAGGTCGCGCAACAAATGGGGACATCGGAGGCCAGCAACATAAAGACAAAGTTAAAAACTTACAAGATCTTCTTAGACAATCTATCCCATTCCCAGTGTTGATGGTCTCAATAAGTACGTGTATAATTTACTTACAGACTGCAGGGTTCCAAATTGGCAATGCAACTTATATGAATCATTATCACTTTGGATGTTGGGCCAACACTGTCAGTGTCACAGATTTTAAGCAAGTTGTATCGATCAACTTCTACCAAGGCCATCTCATTAGTGTCCAACACAGGTTCAGATATTGATCAGAAAAACATCTCAACAGTCTCTTATTGAACCATCTTTTTTGAAGATGGGGATTTGGCCTAGTGGTTTAAGGCGTGCTGCCCCTTAGTGCTGGCTATTGATGCCTTATGCGAGGGTCCGTGGGTTCGATTCTGGTAGGAAGCAATGTCTTTCACCTTAGAAACCCGATTTCTATTTCATATTCTTTACTTGTATCTCCATTATTTGTGACCCTTTGCATAATATAAAACTGTTTGGGTTCGGAGATTGTTTGGACTACTCGCAGGGTACTGATGGACGCTTCGTTTGAACTTCTGATCAAATTTTCGGACTCTATCTGCAGATAAGGCGCACCACCCTATAAGGCGCACCCCCAATTTTAGACCCTTCTTCATGAAAAAAAGTCGCGCCTTATAGTCCGAAAAATACGGTAAGTGCTGGCTTGTCAGGCATATCATCACCATTCAGTTTCTCACCTAGATTTCCTAGATCGACCCCTGGAACTTGATCGGTGCCGTGACCTTGAGCGTTCCCTGCGATCCCTTGATCGAGACCTTCTAGACCGACTTGACCTGTGTGACCGCCCACGAGACCTTGACCTGGATCTGCTCCTCCTCCGCCTCCTGCGATCCCTTGACCTTGAACGTGAACTGAAGAACAAATCTCAATCAAATCTTGGAATAGAACACTGATTAGAAGTAAAAGATACCTTCTAATGCCCCAAATCATCAAATCCTTCCAACTACTTCTTTTTCTCCTATAATGAATTATGTCAAACTTGAATGGCAACTTACCGTCGTCGTCTGCTTCGGCTTGTACTCCTGCTCCTTGTCCTGTGCCTGCGGCTACCACTGCGGCTTCGTCTCCTCCGATGTTCTCGATCCCGATTACGACTTCTCGACCTGCTGCGTTTCTTCGACTTACTGGAGCTGCGACTCCTACGTCGTGTAGCACTACGGCTTCTGGAACGACTGCGACGACGAACAATTCCTTCCTCACGTTCTTTTGCACGCTCTTTTCGTCTTTCTTCCCTCTCAACTTCACGTTGCTTCCTTCTTTCTGCCACACTTGACTGAAATCAGACGAATTCAAATATTACAGTGAACTTCCTCAGAAAATATGTGATTTTCACTGGCAACTCCTGCAACTGAGGTGTATATCCAAAGCAGGCCTATACTTTAGATTCAACATGTTCAAGGGGTAGCTAATTACTAGTCATGGCACTTCTTTCATTCCCAACAATTGAGCTGTTTTTATCTGTTAGGCCAATGAACAACTGCCATGGAACACCAAATGAAACATACGCCAGACACTCACCTTTAATTCTTCCAACTTATCCCTTATTGTGATAAAACCAAGATGGAGCTTTCCACCAAAATGATCAGCAAGTCGTCTGTCGTTGTCGTGAATGCCTAAATACGCCGAACAGATCTCACAGACCCGCAACTTCTGCTGCTGGTAACTTGATGCGGGCATGGAATTACGGAATTCAGTCTGGAAATGAAATGAGCTTCTTTCTCAAATAATGTGGTAGGCAACATTCATCAGCTTCAGTATAGGAGAGAAAGAAATAGCTGGAAGGATTTGATGATTTGGGGCATTGGAAGGTATCTTTTACTTCTAATCAGGCAATATTCATCTACATTTCTCAAGTTTGCATCGAGTACCACTTCTGTGGCCCCATGCATGAATAGGATAACCCACATTTTCAAACCTTGGGAGATAATTACATATAAGAAAGAGTATAATGTGGTAGGGTCAATTTTGTCAATTTCACCAAATGTGGGTTATCCTGTTCATGCATGGGGCCACAGACTTTATCCATGATTGAATACCACTCTGTCTGAAATCATACCTCAGCCTGACCTTTCTTCTTCTTTAAATCTTCCACTTCTTCCATGTACTTGAGGGATTCTTCCACATGACCATCCGCCCCAAACTGCTCAGCCTTGGCCAGCTTTGTACCAATCTGTTCACCAAGTGTATGAATTATCTCTGCCTAAAAAGGAAAAGGAATATCAGAAACAGCCCTTCTAGAAGAAGCAGAATGGAGGGTGAATTTTATATTCCAACATAAACTCTTCCCTCTGAACCATTTTTTGACAACTCAAACTGTGATCTGTAAATCCTGCTTGAATACAACTTGTATTCTATGCCTAATACTGTAGACAGGATATCATGGGCCCAGCCCCATATCTTTGAGAGTGAGCGAGAAAAGACAACAGTTTGTGCCTTCCTGATGAACTTCAACCCACACAGCAAGATCATTACCTTCGAGTTTGCTTCCTCGCTGAGCTCCTCCTGAGTTTCCTTCAAACGTCTTGCAGCCTGCTCGGTCCTACGATCACAGTCTTGAACAAAACTCTGAAGGTGTTCCATTGCCTGGAAATATTAATGAACAGAACTACATGTAACTTATGCACCAAAATACTGTTGATACAGTACAAGGAGGAAATGCAAAGTGCACAACCTTCTCCATCATTCATGCGATGTAGAATAAGACAAGCACCCCTTTCAATCGAACTATTACCGGTAATACTAAGTATGCACACTATGGAAATCAAGACAAATCTTAAGCCTACAGGGAAACCTTGTCTTTTTCATTACATCCTGACAAGTGAACACTCACAGCTTGAAGATTTACTTACATCAATGTCGAAGTAGAAGTCTTTTCTTTTGGATGCTGCCTCATAATCAGCCCGCAGGGCAAGATCATGAATTTTTGGGCAGTCCCCCAGATCCATCCGCTGAAAACAGAATCGAATATTGAATCACACAATCCACACATGGATGTAAACAACTACTCCATTCACTACACGGCTCTCTCTATACTGACCTTACACGATGAGAGGTCGCGCAACAAATGGGGACATCGGAGGCCAGCAACATAAAGACGAAGTTAAAAACTTACAAGATCTTCTTAGACAATCTATCCCATTCCCAGTGTTGATGAGTCTCAATAAGTACGTGTATAATTTACTTACAGACTGCAGGGTTCCAAATTGGCAATGCAACTTATATGAATCATTATCACTTTGGATGTTGGGCCAACACTGTCAGTGTCACAGATTTTAAGCAAGTTGTATCGATCAACTTCTACCAAGGCCATCTCATTAGTGTCCAACACAGGTTCACATATTGATCAGAAAAACATCTCAACAGTCTCTACCAGACCAAATACTTAGTGTTGAGTAAATGATTGGCTAGTGGCACTGCCTTTTTAGGAAACACTGTCCCAAAAATATAATCATTTGAATTTAAAGTTCATGGTTTGTTCATTTATTTTTACACATAAATTCTTCATTTCACACAACAATTTCAGATCATTTCGTGAGAATAAGAACACTTGGGACGCAATTTCACTTTTCAGGTCTACTACTGGTACAAGCTACGTACCCAAAAGTTCAGTCCAGACCAAGCAGTAGACGTGGCAACCCCAATGATTACTAATACTTTAAAAAGCCAGAAAATATACTTACTGTACTTGCTAGTATATCGTGGGGACAGCACCCGAGCAGGAAGCTTCTACATACCCGAACATCATCAAACTTCACCTTGTATTTGCTGTTCTCACCTAAAATTTATCACAATCATACAACTATATGTCAAATAGAATGTTGATACTGCATGGCAACAGAACACACTCAGAAAGAAAGGCTGATACACAGGCCATGATACACTAACTCGGAACACTTTTCTTTAAAATGTACCCAATAGGATAAAGATGTAAGCCAATATTCAAATACTTGCTGTGTTTACTTTGAATTGGTTAGGTTTCTCTTGATAGACCCCAGGCTTCTAATCTAAGACTGACATGACAGACGTGGAAAATCATACATTTCTTTTTGTTGGTTTGGGTAGCAATCACAGCATTCCAATGAAACGAGCCTATGAGAAAAGCAAAAGGCCTATTTGCAGTGCATCATGACCATGTGTTAGTAAGCCTTTTTCTCTACTGGTGTCTGTCTCTGGCTAATAAACCTGTGCATTATATGGTATGTCAGAGGACTGTAAATGAAATACTGTTCTGGTCTTGACTGGTAATATCAAGCTACATGATTAGATATCCCTAATGGAATGGAAGGAATATACGTGTATCATCAGCGCTCAGTGCTACCATCTACGGCAGCGGTGGCAGCTCCCGATCAAGTCTCAAGTGAGTGGCTACATCACAACCTAAAGAACGGCAATAGATTGAGAAGTATGCCAATGTAACAACAGTCACGACTGCTGAAGACCATCAAATAAATGATATGAAGATTCAATGAACATGATCAACACAAGTACCGGTATTCCAAATACTACAGGTACATGTACCGCCTGCATTACAAGTCAAGACCCCCAGAGTCATTCATTAGGAGAAACAACACAAATATTTGCCAACCATATAATGAGTATACACACGTGAGGTCCATGTTTGTACTATCTGCAAGATGCCTGTATGAAGTCAGGTGGGTACTTGTGGACCATCACACTGGTATACATCACATTGTTATACATGATGTTCCCTTAAAAAACAGGGAATTAAAAAATCAATAATATGGATACAAGTCTCTTTGATTAATGTATGATTGTCCACTGACTGTCTCCACTAGTCTCCAACTCACTGGATCCATTTTCAGCATGGACTTCTTAGGAAGACTAGTTCCCGACATTGTATTGAACTGCTCCATAGGATGAAAATACTGGTCACTGATAGTTTAGCTCCACCTTTGAAACAATATACTACAGGCAAATCAATTGAACATTAAATTCACAGATGGCTTCATGTTTATGTGGAATGAATTTTTCACCACAACACCTGAATGACTATTGTATACTTTCCAGCTGGAATAAGAGAATATATCAGATAAAAGGCTAGGGTTAGGATTGGTGTGGCAGAATATCAAGTATACATTTGAAGAACTGTCAGTCCCACAAATGTCACATCGTGAACATGTTCATGAAGAAATTTCAAGCAAATTTTCACCAATCAAGCAGATGACCCAAAAGCACAGTCACAAGTCAGTTACTTCAATGGTGAAAAGTTTCGTTCGGCATGAGAAATAACTGAAGAGTCAACTGCATTGGGAGCCCTGCAAAAACACTCCACTAGTGTAGTGGTCTTCTTCAACTCCCAATTCAACTTGTCTTACTCTTGTCTTGGTGATCTTTAGAAGTTTGGAGCAACTTTGCAAACCCCTATCGGAAGGAAGCGACAGGTACACACACAAAAGTGGTCAATCAATGTACACATAACTAACTCTGTCTGTGGCCACCCCCCACCACCCACATCCATCACCGATCGGCAATAGAAGAGGAAATATAGATAGGAATAATAGGCCAAGCCTACGATATGAAGTGGGATGGTGATCATCAGGAGATTCTTTCTGCTGGAAAACAGAAATAGGCCTAGGCCTGGCCCCTGCCTGGGGCTGGGGTGGGGGGCTAGGCACACCGAGAAAAAACGTGCTCGAATCTTCTTTGTTTCATCTGGATTAGCATCATGTAGTCCATCTCTATCAGGCTTAGCATCCTAACCAGTCTACACCATCACGCTAGGCCGTGAAATCACGCTACAGCGTGAAAACCTTCTGTGGAAACCAAATTTTTACACACAGAATTGTGTACAAATTCAGCATTGAAAAAAAATTAAAATTCTTCCTTAATATATCGAGTTATGTGTGTTCAACATGAATATGGCCGATTTTTTTCAATTAAAAGTTTTTTAAAGAAGTTAAAAGTTTTTGAAAATTGGGCCCTACATTTTGTACAGGCGAATGTACAGTCACGCATTACCGTGATGGTGTAGACTGCTAACTAGCATGCTAGGCCTGCCTAGAGTAGACATGGTAGGCCTAGAGGCACTACGACACCATCACCATGATGAATTATGACGTCACCACATGCATTAGCCAGTGCATTGTGCCTGCGTGCGGAATTGTTGACTTTTTAGGGCGGCTAAACCGCCACATCTTCCGCGTTATAATTTACCATCGAGGGTCTACTTATACATACCGTCTCTCCCTGTGCCCATCAGCTCATCGAGCATCGCTCGAATCTGGTCGTGGGCGGACATATTTCTGTAAAATACGGTAAATTTGGGAGGAGGCAACAATTTTATTCTTTTCTGTGAAATGGCGTCACACATGTCACACGTAAACTGAATCAATGGTTGGTTCTTTACTCGAGTAAATCAGTACATCTTGCCTTAGTTGTGGTTGTCGGCGTAACTTTTCGTTTATGACCTCCATTGGTCCCGTGGAGTTTGCCGAAGACAGACTTACGCACGCCAGTTATCTTTGTCATTTGGGCAGTCCTTTTATCAGAAAAGCAGGGCCGTAGCTAGAATTTTTGTCTTGGGGTATTTGCCTCTCTTTGGAGTGGCAAGACCGCACTCCTATGGCGCGAATACAGAGGGGGGCACCCACCTCCCCTTTTGGCCAACAAAAATGTGTAAAATCTACTGTGAAATTCTGGAATTTGACATAAATTTCGATGTTCCTAGCATAGAACGCCCTTCTTTTCCCAAATCCTGGATCTGCCCCTGCTACTTGCCATTTTTCAGGCAAAATCTACATGATAAACATATTTTTTGATGACAACAGGGAGGGGCATTTCCCCCGTTATATCTGTGCTCTCACCTAAGGGTTTTGGTCTCACTCCTCTTCATACGCTCCCACACTTGTGTGAGATGTAAGCCGACATGAATGACCTTCCTCAATATCCTCTGATATGCCACAAAAAAGCAATAACACAACAGTAAATAAAGTGATGCATACAAAATTTATTGATCATAATATCAATCAATTCATAAAGTTGAAACTGTTTCAACAAACTATGTTCATAGGATTCGTTGGTCACATCATCCATTAGTCACTGAAGTACCAGCAGCAGGTAGGTTGATTAGAATGAAACTGAAATGAAGACACAACACAGATATAGACAATGTGGAACAGGTCAACATCAGCCATTGGTGTTTTCCTGAGCAAGAGCTTCACATGTTGTTTTGGTCTACACCATTTCAAATCAAAACTTTTGACATGACAAAGGTTCATCCCCATTTCGCCTATTCTCCATTTTGCCTACTCCCCATCTGGCCTACCCCCATTTCGCCTACTGCCATTTCGCCTAATCACCATTTTGCCTATTCTCCATTTCACCTACCGGTACTTCCCTTTTCGCCTACTTCCCATTTCGCCTACTCCTCGTTTCGCCTACTTCCACTTCGCCAACTCCCTGTTTTGCCTATTCTCAGTTTTAACAATGATTTTGCAAATTTTTCTCCTTACTCTTTATGGGGGTTCATCCCCATTTCGCCTACCCCCATTTCGGGGGTAGACAAAAGTAGGCCCTGGCCATCTCCTTCAAAGCTCGCTCCATAAGAAGTAAGAAGACAAATTTCCAAATTCATTGTTAAAACTGAGAGTAGGCGAAACGAGTAGTAAGCGAAATGGGGAGTAGGCGAAATGGGGAGTAGGCGAAATGGGGAGGTAGGCGAAATGGGGAGGTAGGCGAAATGGAGAGTACCGGTAGGCGAAATGGGGGTAGGCAAAATGGGGAATTTTTGTAGGCGAAATGGAGAGTAGGCGGAATGGGGGTAGGCGTAATGGGGATACACCATGACAAATATTCAGTGGCAAAACCTGTCTCACGCACGAACCCATCCAAAGAATATAAAAGGTTCTTAGTGCTCACTCCATTCCTCACCGCAGACATACTGTGCGACGGCATAGGAACGAGCGGTAAGAAGTACTGATTTCCTCAGGATGCAAGAACCTATGAGATCATTATTTACAGGCAAATGGCTATCCGTTATGTACGTACATACACATTTGGGGAGGGAATGTTTGATTTAGCCTACTATAAAAAAATATGTAAAAAGTTTTGGAGTGTTATGCAATGCAGTCCCACAATATATGTACATACTCAATGGATGCTGAATGAACACACGCTATCAATGGAAAAGCAAAGAAATCATGACTATCAGGGTAATCAGAAGTTACTCCCAATCATTCCACACACAGCATTTCCCCGTAAAAGAAATGTCTCTCATAGCAGACTTGGGGCATTCTATCATAGAAATTACTGTACCCGTACCGGTACTAAACAGCAAAGCACATTACAATGAAAGGGACGGAGAGAAGATCAAGCATTAAGTAGCTGAAAATTATCAACCCCTGTGACATTAGGAACTCTATATTGTCTGTATCCTAGGCCATTTGTTTTCACACACATTTGCTGAAGTCAAATTTAAAACATAAAAGAAAATTGAAGTGTTCAGTACGGTAGTGAATTTCATCAATGTTTGGAGCTAACCTCCTTTTCAAAGTTTTTCTTTCTAAGAGACTAAACCCGTTCACTATCCTGAAACAGGATTGTGTACGGGTAAATTCTTCTTACATTCCAGTTTTCTTACATTTGAAGAATGAACTTAATTACGGTAATTAATTAATTAATGTTTGTGGCAGCTTGGCCACTCATTTAACAATTTCATTCAATTTACATGCATTGAGACAAAAGTATCATTGTTTACATTTAATTAACAAAGGAACTGAAAAAACCCAAAGAATCAACTGTAGCTACATCATAAAATTATCTATCTGTACTTGTACAAAAATAGTATGGTAACTTCTTACCTTTTAACATACTTGTGGTGCAAAAATTTGCCAATGGCCGAGTTTTACCACATTACAGTTACAAAGAAGAATGTATGTCCCCCTGTCAATACATAGAGAAACCATCATGAGCAAAATCAAGCACTACAAACAGTGCATGGATGTTCAAATCTTTCATTTTCTCCTCTGGTTAGATGTGCTCTTTTTACATTAAAACAGTCATGCTCCCCNTAATGCAATGATGTTGAATTCAATAGCAGGATATGCATGCATTTCTCAGCTAATTGAAGCGAAAATTTGTCGGGAATAAACAGCTACTTGTATGTATGGCTAATATATGTAACTTAAAAGTTTGTTCCCCAAAACTTATGTCCAAAACACATAGGCTAGAGTGTCAAAGCTAATACAGGCTTTCTACACTACAGTCTTCAATTGGTGGGCTATCGTTTTAAATCGTCAGACATGAATCATTCTGTGACAAACAAATCATTTGCCAACTGTACAACTGCGACACATTATGCATCAGACACAAGTTACTTATGAACAGGCAAACAGTATACCTGTACGTGTACAGAGAGTGTATTAAGAAGTACAAGTCATTGTGCTACATGTACAGAGATCTGATCCTCCTCAAATTCCCAAGCACCAAATAAGGCCAGTTAGGCCCAGTACATGAAGGATGCTTAGCAGAAGAAAGGCATTGACCGCTTTTTCATACAAGGACCATGACTGCAGTGCCGCTGGTCCATGCGGATTAGCAGACTAGATTTAAGAAATTCTTCCTTACAGACGGAGATCACAGGAGTACATGAACAGGACCTCAAGATCTTGCAAGTTAAAGGGACACATGTGAAAAGTTATCGCCCGCCGGGCACTTTCTCATTACAGGCATGAGAGTTTTCAGGAAATTTCCTGAAATCAGGATTTTTGATGAAAAACTTGAAAACCAAACGTTGCAGTATTTGGCAAAATCATTTCAAAAATGTTCAGTTTCTAGAGGGGGGGGGGGG
>NMRB01001486.1:148599-179313 GCA_002633025.1 Notospermus geniculatus
CTGCCCTCGATGACAAGGAAAACAAATCTGTACATTCGATTATTGCAATAAACTTACAATATTAAACAACTGAGATTCAAAACTCACTGTGTCGATAAAAAGTAATCAGATTCAGTATAGATAATTCCACAGAATAAATTAAGAAGATACAAAGCGTTGTCATGGAAAGATGCATTATAAATAGGAAAACATGAGACCAGGTGACCCTGATTGGAACTTCAGGATAGAACGATCACAATAAGAAATGTACTAATCTCCCTTCTCTCCCTACTTGACGTTGGAGCATAAGGCCAGCACTTGGTGGCTGCAATACAACCCCCGCCCCTTCTGCAGCATGATATCTGCAGATTACTAGTGTAAAGGGGCTGTTCGTTTTCGTCACTTGAGGAATCCGCTGAGTTGATCCTTGGGAAAATGGAAAAAGCTATGCACTTGCAAATTGCAGGGATTATTTGTTGTGCTGTACAGAATAATCATAGCTTTCTCCATTTTCACAAGGATCACAACTCAGATTCGTCAATTGACGAAAATGAACAGCCCCTTTAGCAATACCAATCCTGTAAGTGTGACATTTGTGTGATCAAGCAGACAACTCTAAAAGATGTCCATAGTTTTGCATAGACTCCATGACTGATGTCAAGACAGAACCCGAGAAAGACCGAGAATTGTGGAATTTGTCACTTTGAATTGAAGTGAGAAGCAGCCTTCCAAGGCCATCGGCATTGATTTGACTGTTTGAAGCCAAACTCGTTTCATATTGTAGTAGTCAACGAAATTTCTACCACAGGACTGTACAATGAACCTAATCCCCCCAATCAGTCTGACAGGAACGGGAGATAAACGCCACCAAGGACAATTGAGTCAAAAATATGCAAGACACCGTACCTGTAAATGACGGACACAGCTTCAACGAACAAGCACCATTTGGTGCGGCAGAGACCTGGCACGGCTATCTCTACCATGCTGAATAACATATTATGGCTAGTATTGCAGGACGGTATTGAAGAATACCTAGAATAGCATTTGAATAACTAATGCAACATATTGACGAAATCTGGAATGTACAAATCTGGGATGGAAATCTTACACAGGCAGTCTACGCTCTCAATATACAATGCATAATTTATCAAAGATGGATAATAATACTGTGTATACATAGTTTATTTATGATAGAAAAATTCAGTGCATGAAAATACAGGATGGGTTCATCAAAACAGCAGAAGATGAACACAGGTGGAACATACTCCTAGCTGTTGCTGAAAACTCAAGCAGACATACGTTGCTGCCAAATTCGTGCAATGAGTGTATGTATGAAATACTGTAATTCCTGGGTAGTTGAACCTGTTTACCTAGTGTTACTTCTGATGAAAACAACCCGTACATAAAACCTTCAAAATGAAATTGATAACGCATTCCGTCATAGGCACTTTTATGACCATATCTTTGACCTCTGACCTTCAACCGGTAACTGTCAGTTCATAAAATTGCTGCCATTGATTCTGGATGCACTTGCATTGCACAGAATTGCATTCAAGCAGCAGCTACAACAACCATTAGAATTATGCTTGGATATCTTTGATATTTCTCTATTTCTGGTAATATGAGTAACTGAAATGATATGATTGTGCACTTATTCTTTTAAGTACTAATAATTATGACCTGACATTAGGCCAAGTAAAAATAATAATTAGATTAGCGTCCTTTTTTTCTCATATGAGTGGGGGGGGGGTTATTTTTTATTTTTACTAGTTTGAGGCTGAAAAGACATGTCAAAATCAAATAAAAAAATTTTCAGAGATTGCCAAAATTTTGGGGAGGTATAGGAAATGCATTGTAAAATCTTTTTGCAGTTTTTGCACTTTTGGGGGGAGGGAGGGGACACTAATCTAATATATTTTTTTACTTGGCCTTAGTGACAAAGGACCAAGACCGTCGTCTGTGATGAAAATGTGAGGCGATCTAGGAAAACCCTTCGGATGTTGCGCTTGAGGAAAGTGTTAATGGCCTTGGTGAACCTGCGCATTTCAATAGCTGAAATGTACTACGTATTAGGTAAACAGTACCAGATCCATGCATAGGTAATCTGACAGCCCTTGTTGATCATTCAGCGACATCCGAAGGGTTTTCCTAGACTGCCACACAAATATTCGGGCATATTATATTCAAACTTTTTCAAATACACCTTGGTCAACAAACCAAAATGGCAGTGTGGAACAAAAGAGCCCCCCCCCCCCAAAAGCAAACTGATGAGTGTCCGTTTCACTGCATAAAGACGACTAGCAAGAACGACAGCACCGTTAGATATCCGTAGTCTCCAAGCCAGAGATATTGCTGTTGGGCGTTGAATCTGGTGTGAACGCAAAATTGGTGTATCCATTCACCACAGGACTTTTACTGTTCATATCCGGTTTGGTATAATCTTGATTCAGATCATTGTTCTTTAGATTTTTTGCTTGTTCGTGTTCTTTGATTGCAGCAGCTAAGACAGCATCGCCGTCGCGCCGATTTTCAGGGACCTTGTTGTACGAATCGTATTCGTCGTTGAACATATCAATAGTGATTTCCTGTTCGTCGTACGTCTTTGTTGCTGCCGGCTCAATCACATTATCATCCAGGGAATTTTTGCTGAAATGATGAAAGGAAATAGTTGAGTCAAAGATAAATGTAGCCATTGACTTAGATGGACAAATGTCCATGTTGCCTCCAGTTTCAAAAAGAATTCCATGTTTGCCTGAACTGGTACCGGTACTGTGTTTCTGCAGTATCATATTATTAGTTGTTTCAGTCTTTCTCAACACCAGAATGTCTGCAGGGGCAGACCCACGATTTTGGAAAAGAGGGGGCACACTGTGCTAGAAACATTGAAATCTGCTGTGAATTTCAATGATTTGCTCCAAATTTCAGAATTTCGCGACCGATTTTACAGATTTGTTGGCTGAAAGGGGGGCCTGCACCGGGTGCGCCCCCCCCCCGTGGGTCCCTGCCNCCCCCCCGTGGGTCCCTGCCTGGTCTGAGCAACAAGAATGCTATGTGGTCAAACAATATGCCTGCAAAGAAGCCTCCACCAGGTCAAAGAGTTACGAATGCAGCAGCATTGAAAGTTACATGCTTTTCTTTACTTCCGGGCGTAAACTAGTAATATGTCTAAAGATGCGAAAATCTCACACTAACTGTGGCACACCTCAGCACCAGACCATCATGAGTTGAGCATTTGGAATTCTATGAGTACTCTCACTAACTGATGAAGTTTTTGGTAACACAGAAAACCACACAAGGTAATGATGACAGTCCAACTGGAATTGTCAAATCTCAGATCCATGACTGAAGATAATCTTTCATGCAACCATCATGCATGGTGTGGATGAGAAGAAATTTGAGGAATAGGACATGCACACAGCAGAGGTGGGACAATCTTCAGGGGCGGATCCAGGATTTGGGAAAAAGAGGGCGCCCTGTGCTAGGAACTTTGAAATCTGCACCAAGTTCCAGAATTTCATGGGTCAATTTTACAGATTTGGCAAAAGAGGGGGGTGCGCCCCCCTTGGATCCGCGCCTGATCTTAGTGTATATCTAAGGTCAAAGCAAGCTTTTGAGTCAAAACCTAGCATCATGTGAATTAAAACTTCAGTTTGTGAATTATGGTAGTTACAATGTTATACGTACAATATCAGAAGCAATATTTGTTTCAATCATTGCAAAACTATTACTTAGTTTGGGTCACGCAACACTGAATTGAGACATTATGGAAGCAAACCTCAATTTATTCTACTCTTGCAATATTACATGAAATTTTATCCACGAGTTAAAATTTCCTTCCCCTGATTACACTCAATTTATTCAATTCACTGGGGATCAGACTACGAAAAGTTCTCCGTTAGCTGTGTTTAAGGCCGCACAAGTTCCCCTGACATAAGGGACAAGACAGAACCACAGGGGGGCCAGTATTTCCCTGCTTGGTCATTCTGACACCGGAGTAGGTGCCTCCCTACAGTGCAATGAGACACGCTGTTAGCAAAGGGTAAAATTAGCAGAGATGTAAAGGTGTGTCCATCTCACCTGTCGTGGAGCTTTGTTCTGAAAGGGAGGAAAAGGCGATGGGGGTCATTCACTAACAAAAGACGTTTCCTAAAATTACCAGTACAGATGGCAAGTGCATCTCCTTAGTTGGACAATTAGGAACTGCACGTCTTTTTGTGCTTCACATGCTCTGTAAGGCAAAGTCAACATGGTTGGTGGTCAGTGGTGCCTTTGGTGGTCATTATTGAACATTTCTTTCATTTTCTCTCAGGTGAATCTCTGAAACTGAGTAGGCATATGCCTGCGACAACTAAGTGGACGAGAGATGGTCACACTGGCCCTGCGCAGAGGACACTTTCGATGAAAATTGAGAGGCTAGGCCATGAAGGATAAGGATTACTTTTACCGGTAATTATCAAGAAGAACTAGAACTGTGAAATTTGCTTAACAGCAAATTTGATGGTCACCACATTGTGCATTGCAGTTTTGGGAGTCTGGAGGAAGGGGGTGAAGAAGGTGGATGTTTGGGTCCATGGGTGAGACAAATGGGTGTGGCTCTTTGGGTGACACTGCAGATGGGTCGCAGAGTCAAGTATCAAAGAACGAAATTTTTTAAAGAATACAGAAGTTTATTTTTAAAATAGAAATTGGAAAGTGCATGGTGAAGCAGGTCTCATACACGTATCTCATCAATGCCAATAAAGATGAAAATTTCAAATTACAGATAAAAATTTCAAAACATAATATTTCTTGAAGGCAGTAGCTATCCTCGTGAATACTCTCATCTCAGGCTTAGTGAGTTAGTACTGATCTGATGTCTGATTTAAAGATGACGACGCTTTAGGCCCGCTATGCATCTTCCGACCCGAGCAGAGACAACATGACATGTACAAACTTTCGCAGCTGAAATGAAAAAAAAAAGAAATTAGGGCCTAGGCCTAGGCCTAATGTCAGAGCAGGGGGGCNGAGGTCATCATTCCAGAATAAGATATCTCCCTCAGTATGAATTACTGAACCATCACGTAACCCTGATAACCCTTTGTGCCATGACCTATGATGAACCGAGAGGACATGCAGACCCTAAACCAACCGGCATACCATCACTAAAGCAAATCATTTCTACCAGCAATCCGAGAATTCCAATTCCCTGGCTAAACAAGCTGGTGACTAAATTTCTAAGCTCACCTACGAAAACTACTCATATATGTGGTTGGACAATTTGGAAAAGATGCAAGTTGCCTGCAATATTTCAATGGAATAAAGAATTATCCCACAAATACAGATGTCGAGACTGGTAATGCAGAGCACAATTTAATTCTATCGCAACAGCCCCTTCTGGCTTGTTGATCCAGAACTTGTGGGACATGAAACCTTCAGGACAAGCTGTTAGGCCAAGTAAAAAAAACTTATGTTTATCGTCCACCTGGTCCCTCAAAATTGGCAAGGGGGCACTTTTTATTTTTATTTTTTATTTTGGAAGATGGGTTTCCAGTTGGCAATATCATAAATATTGCCCCTCAGATGACAAGAGTCACCATCGACCATGGTCACAGTCAGTCTTTGTTGCTTTTTTACTTTCAATTTCTGCCTCACTAACAGCACTAACAAATCAATTGTAGGCCTATGACTCAACAAACATACAGCGGTAGCACTATTGTGCTTGTGCGGAGTGTTTTTCTGGTGCAAAATTCAAAAATAAAAAATAAAAAAAATTTGGTGCGGCCCTGATTTTAGGCACGGGCGGGGACGATAAACATGAGTATTTTTTTACTTGGCCTTATCTGCCCCTCAAGTAAGTGGGGTCTTGGCACCATGCCACATTGGACTAATCCCACTATCAACAATGTAGGCCTATATTGACAAAGGCCACCTACACGTGGACAGGCAGGCGATATGAATGGAAGTTATAATACAACTCATTGACTGTCACAATAGGAAATATTGACTGATTACACGTTGGCAATGGAGGTTAATGTAAATGTCTCCAATGTCAACAATGCCTCCGTAGCTCAGGGGTTAGAGCACTGGTCTTGTAAACCAGGGGTCGAGAGTTCAAATCTCTCCGGGGGCTAAAGTTTTGTATTAATTTTTTTTTCTTCAATCCTTTACTTTTTCACTTACATTTGATGTTCTTTGATTGTATCTCCTCTATATGTGACCCCTTGCATAATATAAAACTGTTGGGGTTCAGAGATTGTTTTGACTACTTGCAGGGTAGCCTACTGATGGACGTCTCGTTTAACATAGGTCACTGAACCATCTTTTTTGAAGGTGGGGATCTGGCCTAGTGGTTAGGCGTGCTGCCCCTCAGTGCTGGCGACTCAGTGATGCCTAATGCGACGGTCCGTGGGTTTGAATCTGGGTAGGAAGCGATGTCTTTCACCTTAGAAACCCATTTCCATTTACCGGTATGTACTTTTGACACATGGAGTTCAATATGCTTTGATAACCTTCCTAATTTATATTACATGGTGGGCCAGAGAAAGTGTCCCTCGAACAATACCATTTCTATTGTTTCCCTATTGTTTGAGGGACACTTTCAACAATGTAGGCCTGTATTGACAAAGACCACCTACATGTGGACATGCAGGTTTATGAATGGAAGTTATAAAACTACTCATTGATTATCACAATGGGAAATATTGACTGATCACACGTTGGCAATGGAGGTCAATGTAAATGTCTCCAACTTTAACAATGCCTCCGTAGCTCAGGGGTTAGAGCACTGGTCTTGTAAACCAGGGGTCGAGAGTTCAAATCTCTCCGGGGGCTGAAGTTTTGAATTAATTTTTTTTTTCTTCAATCCTTCACTTTTTCACTTACGTCTGATATTATGGAGTTCAATATGCTTTGGTAACCTTCTGATTTTATACCAGTGTAGGCCTACAGAGATAACTAAGAATGCCGAAGAACATCGACAAGCCTGACTACCACAGGACCTTTAACGGCTGTCTTGAAAGAGTGCTGGCACACTTGTACCATGTCAGGTACATGTACATCAAACAAGAAACCGGCGACAATCTGGATGCATCAGCTACAAACGATTCGCTCTCCCTGACTGACATCAACAGGCATGCCACCTCTTGCACAGAATTTGAATGGAGACCAATCAAGAAGTAACGATCATCTGACTGACTGTGAAATCAAGTTCAAGCGAGAAAGTTCAGTGTGAAAGCTTACCTAAGCAACGGCTCATAGCAAATGTCTACTAAGGAACAACGTGCTCGCCTGGGAAGATTATTGGAAAGAGAGAAGAGTTAGACAGGAAAGATAGAAAAGGAACAGGCAAAGTTGTTGAAGAAGGGCAATTCCACGGTCTCGGATGTGACATTCTTTCACTTATTCAGTGCTGTTTCTGCAAATTTTGGAACCACACAATGATGTAATACGCTGCATCATGTCAGGCTCTTGTCCTTTTATGCCCCTGGTATGAATTACCGGTAAGTTCATTGTGATTCATAATTAGTGCACGGTTTGCTAATTAGTTGTGTCACGGACGTGACATCTGAACATTCATGAAATGGCAAATCGATTGTCATCTCACCTTTTACGGAAATCGCTAGAGGTACATTTTGGAGAAGTTTGGGTATTTGAGATAGTTATATCAGCAAGAGAACATCTTCGGAGACTGAAGGACAGAAGGTTGAGAAGAATATGCTATGAAAGACAAGGACATATTTTTGGAAAAATTTTGCAATGGATAAGATGAAGCAATTCTCCTTGATAAAGGAACTGTCATGAGGATATTTTAGCCACTAAAGGCCTCTATACACTGAATGACAAAAGTCGAAATTAGTCGTGCTATGGTCATTTCGACAACACTTGATCTGGCGACATGTTGAAATACTCCACAAAAGTGTCAGAAGATTTTAACATTTATGGAACGTTTCCACAGAAAGTATTTTGGAACGGACAATTGTAGTGATTAATATCGACTTTTATCATTCAGTGTATGGAGGCCTTAACTCCTCACTGTCCACACTGATTTCAACCAAAATGATTATTTTATTGCAACAGTCAATCTGCAGATGGCAGTACTGCATTTTGAGATTGCCAGAAAATTGCAATAACCAGCAAGAGAATTGAAATATTGGCCAATTCGCTAGCAATATGCGAATCTCACCTATCCCAGACATCACTAGCATCAGAGTCATTCATAGTAGGATGATAAATTTCTGCATAATGATGTTCTTGAGTGTGTTGGTCCTGGATGATTAATGGATGCATGTCGTTTTTCAGGGTGGCCACTGAATACTGATCTCTGAATGAACAGGTCACACGGATCTGACGAGATCCTATGTTGTGACGATCTTTGACAACATCAGTGCTAAGTTCTTTCGAGCTGGAATCAGGAGTGGTGTAGAGATGAAAGAAAGAAGCCTTAGAGGAGTCTCCATGCAGTAGAGGCCTGAGCCTGATACGAAATGAACAGCTCTGAACCCAATTGTCAATTTCTAACATCACTTGAACCTGATGAATACAATCATTACGCATGGAAAGTTACGTGACAGTCGAGGCACAAAGCAAACCTGCATCCTACCACCCAGCAGAAGTAGTCTTCTCCATCTACTATCTAGATCTGGCGGGCACTCTACTTCAGTCATGTGGTCCATGGCAGTTTTTCTAACCAGATAGCGAGACGATTGCCGGCCTTCCACCTGAAAGTTTTCTGTCGCAATTTTCCGGTCCCACAGCAACTTGCACGTGGAAGGTGCTCTCCAAGTAGACCGTCGACACTCTTGGAAATATGTCAGACACTCAGTTGCATGATCAATTTCTGTAGCGTGGAAGAGGCCTAAAGAGACTATGTCAGCCAGTTTTTTTAAAGTCCAACAGTTATTGCTTTGAATAGCACGTTCTATTCCTCGCCAGAAATGTCTGGAAACTTTTTGAACAATACGCGGCAGTCGTCGACAATGGACACACAGGCAAATTTTGTTTCAGGTGGAAGAGCCACATGACAGAAACTTGCGACAGTAACTTGCTCGACAGTTACAAGAGCTTGCAGACAGAGACCCGACATTTTTTTCTTTCACGTGGAAGACCCACCGGTAGGTTTATTGCGACAGTTTTCCGAGAACTGTCGCAAGTTTTCTTTCACGTGGAAGGCTGGCATTTATCCCAAGTATCAATTCATTGCAAGATTTTGACCAAATCACACGCCAAAGTCTCATTTTGACTTCAGTGAAGATAAGTGACGCTTATCAAAAGACAGCCACCATACGCATGCACTGATGTAGAGTGTCAACACAGACTTTCAACTAGAGTCACGGCAGCCAATCATGGGTAATGTAGCCTATCATTTTCCAGAGAGCAGAAAAAATTGCCAGGCCTGTCACCTTGGTGAACTCCTTCAACCCATTCACATCCAGAGGAACAGATCAAAACTGTAAAGTGGAAGAACATAACACAATATTTTGAAATATAACACTTCAACATTTAACACAACTCAAAATGTAGCTATTTCTTAGCTGTCTCACCCAACAACATGTTGTAGTCTCCGCCGTCTGCTTCTGTGGCTGCTGAAAACAAGCCATTTGTTTGTGAACGAGAAGAAGGGACAGATAAGGTATATTTAGATTCCGAGAATTAAAGATTACCAGAACAAGGTGAAAGATATCACAAGTGAAGGGAATAATTGTAAGCAAGATTTTGAAATGCCCTCAACAATGACTCAATCAATTACAGAGAGCAGCTCTCAGAAAAAAATTGCGCCAATGAGCATGCACAAATAGAATTTGAATCATAAGTGACAAACTGCAAAACAACACTTATTATCACATAGACAAAAGCACAATTTAGTCAAAGGTGGCACACAAAGATTTCCCACAAACTGAGAAGCCAGAGCCAGTTCATCATGAGGACATTTTGTTTCATCTCTTCTGATAGAAACAGTACAGAAAAAGACAGATAAAGAAACTGAGGATGTTATTAAAAACAGATTTTTCACATCTATTTCTTCTTAAAGGACACTCACCTGTCTTGGTCATCTTCTTTGGCCCAATGATTCTGATAGGTCTCCATCCAGATTGGATTCGACCTGCAAGAAAACCACAGCATGCAAAATATGAAAAACAAAATCAATTGATTTTGAAACTGCTCTGGCAGGCAGCCCTCAAGTGACATACTGAACATGTATCAGAAGGAAATTATGAAATATGGCTCAATCTTCCACCATAACTCAATATCAAGATACCCACCCACCCACCCCAAATCATTACAACTGTCCAGTGGATATTCAGGTTACGTCTCTCTCTCTCTCCCTCTAGCATCCGGACTTATTTTTGGATTGTGATTGTCAATGTCAATAAGATGGACCGAAAGGACGGCGAATTTCTCTGAGATAGAACTTTAGCCCAATAGATCAAAATATGGAGGTACAAAGAAAGACTACACCTCCATGATCAAAACAACTCACTTGCTTATAGTACATAGTAAAAGAGTGGGATGTGACCAGAGAGACAACTGATATGAGATTACTACAGCAACCCACAACACCATGAGGTATTTCTACACTGATAGTTAGATGAAAGAAAGCGACTGGACTCGATATATACCCATAGACTGGTTTCGGTCCCTTCTTTGCCGCCTACACACCCACGATACTCCAATGTCGAGACTGTCAGAGCGCCTCAGGTGTAAAGGCGGCAGAGACAGGCAGCAGGGCTTACACTGTCCGATGCAACAGGTGTGAAGACCTGGGGATGGTTCATCCCATATGGCCCAGGCTGGCTTCAGAACCAGGACCTGCCACTTGCTAAGTGGACGTGATAGGAGGCTATCCGGGTGCTGCAGGATTCCTGCCGAGCAGACGGTTCCTCCTACTCTGCAGCAGCAGATATTGGTGGGAAATATTGTCCGTGGTTCAACTAAACATTCGATTGTAACATCAGACAACATACAACTCTTTATTCAATCCACAGAGCATGCCTCTAATAAAAGAAGCGATAGATTCCAACATTTGACAAGGTGGATCTGGGAATGTAATAGCATTTATACAGTACAGCTGGGTACGACAAATAGTTACAATACTCTCATGCAGTGCAGAAAAACAGCTTCTGAATATGCTGGAATCGTTAGCTGCATGCTCAAAATTCTCAAGCTTGCTCATTCATCTTTGCTGACTGTTCTTTTAACATGGTTAACGACATGCAGAGATAACCAAAATTTACCCTAGAATCTAGTTGCACGGTCCAGAGGAGGGTGCTTACTAAAGTGTAAAACGGAATGACTGAATATCAAAGCAAAAATAAAAGCCTAATTGAAACACTACAATCATGCCAATCAAAACTAATTTCCTTCTTTTTTCGTATTGCTTTCATTAAAGGCCTCTAATTCATTATTACTGTCTAATCTGTAAAGGAAAGGAGACTAAACAGAAGAAAATAAGGATTAATCAAAGTATAACCTTCACCAATAGGACAAGATGCTGCGGATACAAAAAGGGATAAGCTTGGTCAGTGTGTCTCATCAGCTGCTTGAAGTTTCGTTTGGCAAGATCTTCTGCATTATTTGAATTTTACACTTCGTAGCTGAGGAAAGCAGTTGGTGAAAAGCCTTCCCACAACCAAAAGAAAATAGACTTGTTCATCATTCCCGTTTCTATCATGTTAACATTTCCATGATGTTTGCCTTTAAAGATATGAATGAACGTTATAGTCAAATCTGCATAAACTACCACTTACTGGCGCCTAACCCTGGAACAGAATTTAAGAAGTCTTTATGATAAGTTTAGAATATGAATGTCATACAGGGCCAGGTCGTCCAAAACAGCAACATTGTAATGGCCCCAAAAAGATGCAACCATAAGTTATCAGCATAATTGCCCAGGATGAAATGAGTTTTGGCCAATATAAAGCCTGCCGGACACTGGAGCTATCTGCTGAGCAAAAAGTCAGTCGAGACCGTTTGCTCAGCAGATATAGCTCACGTGTGCGCATATTTTTCGGTGAGTTTTCTGCCTCAATTTACAAGCAAGCATTTTCCTGAGCAGTCACAGAGAATATGATGGCTAGAAGGGACAGGCTGCACATAGCAAGCTGCTTTGTGAGACTCTCATGGGTAGAAATCATCCAAAAAATGGCCAGGGCCATTGTGCTCACCTCTGTGACAAAAGTCTCCATGGTTAAGTGAAACTATGACTCTCATGGTGAATGTTGAAGGTTCAGTACCGGTACAGATAAGATAAAGCTGAACACACCAAGAAGTATTTTTATGATCTGATCAGTATTATCAGTCAATGACATAAACTCAGGTACCTGGTGGCCACACGCGACGTTCGTTGCGACTGAAATTTCAGCAGGAATGTACAGGATACTAGCATAGATATTTAGACAACATTGAAACATCATAACATTTACTACCGATGAGATAATTTTTTTTTATGGCCAAAGTCAATTTTTCAAGATGGCAGCCTGGCAGCCATGTTGACGTTCAATTGAACCGAAATTTGGCATATAAGCAGACGGTACCAAGACACATATTTAGGCACGGTTAAAGCATCCTAGCTCCCACTATTTATGAGGTGTGGGTCGAAGTCCATTATCAAGATGGCTCCCTGGCGGCCATATTTGACGTCGAATCTGACTGAAATTTACCATATATTTATATGGTACCTAGATAATTATTTTGACAACGTTAAAACATCCTACCTACTCCTATTTATAAAATGTGGGTCAAAGTCCATTTTTCAAGATGGCTCCCTGGCGGCCATATTTGAAGTCCGATCGGGTTGAAATTTGGTGCATTCGTGCAGGGTGCCTAGATATATATTCACACCAAATCACAACACTCTTTGTCAAATAGCAATGAAATGTGCCACCAAACAGTGAATTTTGAACTTTGACCTCTGTGACCTTGAAAAGTAGGTCAAATCAAAAACCCGGGATTTATGTGATGAAGTCTCACCAGAGGAACCCACCATAAAAGTTTCGTGGTTCTAGCTAACAGCGTTCAGGAGATACGGCCGAAAGAAGGTTTTCACAAAGCGCCCCCTACAGGCCAGAGTGTACAAGCAGCAGCGCTAAGTTTCGGTCCAGAGATAGTTTTTACCATAGGGTACCTGTAGACCAAATTTCAAGTTTGTAACCCAAGCGGTTTAGAAACGTGCCACCCCTGTTAACGACGACGGACGACGCCGGACGACGACGGACGACGGACGACACACCATGAGAGAAGCTCACCTCCACAGAGGTGAGCTAAAAACTGGAAGGGTCGACATCATATGACAAAACGTATGATCCTTCACTCAGTACTGCCTCATTATCCTTCTCGATCTCATCAAAACCTGATCATGATACTGAATGTGTTAGTTGTAGCTGAGAGGGCAGAGATAAACTCAGCGAAAAATTTCGTTGCGATTACCTGAAGGTACATGGAGCTAATGTGATGCTTATTCTTCTCATTTTACAACTGAATAAGGTGAAACAACTGCAAATACCATTTGAATGGATGAATAATCTTTGCACGACTACAGATTTGCTGAACATGGTTCCACTCTGAGTAGGCCTAGTTCTCTCCTGGGTCCATATTCATAAACATACTTAAGTCAAAGTGTGATACATGTACTTATCTTTTGTGTTGAACAAAGGATAAGTGTCATACTTAGACTAAAGTAGTTTTATGAATATGGGCCCTGGATTCCAAATTCAGAAATTCTATACCAGTCGACAACACTCTGGGAAGACATCTCACTAGTTCACGCGATATATTCACGGTATCTTTGCCACGAACCTAAATGTTTTACTTATTCTCAATGGTAAAACCGTACTAAAAACATCAATATGCCCTGGAAATTATCACCTGAACCGCAAAATGACTTTCTCCAATGGTTCAAAGAGTAATGCTAGTCGTTGAAAAGAAAGCATTCACCATGAAGAAAATAAGGATATCAGTCTGGGTCAGGACTTGGGAAAAGGATGCAAGGGACAAATCCTCCAACAGCCAGGGATAAGTTTCCCTATTGACCAAATATCAAACCGAATAATCATCAACTTTCATATCAGATATTACTTCAGCCACCTGAGTGATTAAAACCGCTAAATAACTCAACCTAGATGGTACTCAGATTTCAATGAAGTTCTTCGATTGGACTGAATAAGGGGAAGCAACTGCAAATACCATTTGGCAGGTGGATTCGGTCTGATTACGGTCCATAAAAAATTGTTCAGAGACTCCAGAAAATTCTGCAGGCAAAAATGCTTCATTCAAAACATTTGAGGTGAATACCATCACAAGATGAGTTTCCTACTAAGAGGAGAGGTCAGGGCGAGATTATTTCTGAATTTGGAACCCACTTCTTGAACCACTGTTGCAGCAACTGGGATTGCATTCTCACCACAGCTGAAGTAAACAAAAGGCTCAAAGGCCACGACTTGATTTCGTCTGCGGTGCCTAAACAGATAAATAAATGAGCTGATATTGGTCTGGAAAAGGTTTGACATGCTACTACCCAAACAAAAATACACATGTATTCATCGTTTCCACGACGTGACTCCGACAGTGTCCGCCATTGCTGACGTCGCCGTAATGACGCAAAGCTGGTGGGCAAAATGCATTGCTGATGATGCAAAGCCGGTGGGAAAAACGTGCAACGTCACAGAACGATGTAGGCCTGGGCCTACGTCATGGAAACGATGAATATGCAAATAAAAAATAAGTTTCTATGCCCCTTTCTTTAAAGAAACTATGAGAAATGAAGTGAAACAATTGCATAATCATTTCTCCTGTGGATCTAAAAAGGCGCGGTACTCCCAAGTTGCCCTTTCAGTGCAAGGATGGAAAAAGAGTGCTCCTCAAATCAACCCCATCATACCGAATAATCTGCGAGGGAAGTCTCAGTTGGAAGATAATCAGAGAATCGCACGGTGCTACCTGACTCTTGTCAGAGAAAAGCGACTTATGATGCCCATGCTAGTTTCTCAATGACCTTAACCATTACTGGGATATGGTTCATAGATAACATCTTCTTACACTTACCCCTCATATGTGTGAAGATTTGTCCCAGGCATCTCGAGGCGATTCAGACCAGGTTCTTTGGATCCTGGAAGAAAACAAATTCAGAAATTCACTGACAATGAAAACTATATGTATATTTACACAATATTAGGCCTAAATGAAACAGCGATGGATCAACATGGTAAGCTGTGAGAAAGGAGGACCTCTCTAAAGGCGCTACTCCACTAGACAGATTATGTCGACACTTTCTGTCAGCCAACTCTCGACAGAAATGTCAAACGTCTATCCACTTCAAATCAAAAAGTCTGCCGCGAGTCATTTATTAGTATATGACATAATCTTTCAATAATCGTTCCACTTGACAGCAGTAACTTTTGAGACAAACTTCCGAAAATTGTTCTGCACTCTCGGAAGTAAGTGTCGTTTTGTTATCCACTAGACATTTTCTCTCAGACAGCAACTTCTAACAGTCTTTTCAATGACAGCATTGTTTCCACAGAACATTTTTACTATGGGCCTCATCTCAGTCACTCATCACCGAAGTTTCATAAACCAAATTCGTCACATTTCTTTCAATATTTTAAGGCCAGCAGGCCCTTATGCAGTCTGGAGAATTCAACTCATCAAAAAATGCACTTAATTCTGAAAGGGAAAATGATGATGAGAACAAGACAACATCTATGACCGTACACCCCTACACCTGAAACAAAACAACCATGCTTTTATGATACTACATCCATTTATTTATCCAACATGACCGTCAAATTCACGACTTTGGACGATTGGGCAGAAGGTCAGCACTGATTAAATGGATCCTGTGTCACTGTGAGAAGTGGAATTCCTGAGGGACCATGGGTGTAAGACAGACTGACAATAGCAACAGGGTGTTGAACAAAACAACAGTTTACAACATGGTAAAAGAGTTCCGAGAATGGACAGGTTTACAACATGTGTCTNATTATAACAGGATACAAAGGGCCGTATTTTAGATTAACATTAAGGTCCACCTTCAATCTATTGTTCTCGATGGTTTTACAATAGACTTAGGGCCTTATGCACGGGTCACACTTTCATTAAAGTCTGACTTTTCGTAATGCTTAAAGCATAGAGAAAGTCTAACTTAAGCTTTACTTCAGGCTAAAGTGCGATCCGTGAATACGGCCCTTAAGGCCTGAACCCACTCTCGCGTTTTCCCGCAGCGGTTTCATCACTGTCCAACAAATCCTTTGTTATTTTCTCGGTCCGCTGCCTTTTAACAAAACATTTTCTGCCGGTGCGTTTTCCCGCTGCGCGAAAACGCGTCAGTGGGTTCGGGCCTTTAGGGTCGACCTTAACGTTAAGGAACGTTCTAAAATATGACCCAAAGTGTTCAAACCTGCCAATGTTCAATAAAATGCAGAAACGCAGAAAACTGAACCCAAGTGATATTGTCCAAACTTCCTAATTCAAAAGACCTGATGATTAAGATTGAAAAGAAATTGACTGGGGTAGAGCCAGGATTATGAGGATATGTTAGGGAACAAAAGATATCAAAACTCAAAATCAGTCATTCTCATCAGACAGTTCAACAGCTTGCTAATAGAACTGCAGCAATTTCAGTAATTGGAAATGGACATGAGCTTCATCGCAGCGGCAGCCACCAATTACTGTTTGGTTAAGTGTACCTGTTTCAAGCTAGAATGTGATAAACAGTACTCACCAAAAGCCATGGCTGTTGCAGCTCGTAGCTTGCGTTTATATCTGCAAAGACACAATTCAACTCATTTATTTGTAAATCCATAACCAGCCTCATCAGCCAGTAGGCCTACTTCACTGCAATGAGATAGATATACCTTGGAGTCAGTATAATTCCTCCAAGGATATACTGACTGGAGTATAATATGGTAGTTCTAGCAGATATGCAGAAGAAATTCAAGTGAAAAAGTGAGTACCTTTCAATTCCAAACATTTCATTTTTTATTCACAATCTCTCTATGATGCAAGACTTGTTTCAACTGCTGTATCCTACAACTGAAAAATTGGTACATGTACATGTACTTACCTTCGTCGACCTAGTAAGCATATCACCAATATCAATATAAGCAAGACGGCCAATATGATCGGCACCAACCATAGGGCCAACGTCAAATCCTTTACAATGTTCTTCTCCTTGACCGGAGGCACAGCAAGCTGGAAAAGACAACAGGGCCATACACCTATCAAGAAGTTCTTGTAGTGTGCTAAAACATTCCTTGTATCATGAGCTAAGCCAGATTTTTAGACTGAAATCTTGAGTCAGCATGTTTCAGAAATCATCGAGGAAAATCCCAGCCACGCTTGACAAATATTTGACATCTAACTTGACTTAGGGCCGTATGCAGGGGTCGGACTTGAAGCATTGAGAAAAGTCAGACTTTAATAAAAGTGTGGCTGAAGTCTGACCCGTGCATACGGCCCTTAATTGAAGAACAGCCTTCATAGTGGAACTTACCACGATTTCAATGACATTGTACCTGTTGAAGAACTTCACTAGATCTTCATAGTTCTGATCAATTAAACTGAAAAAAGAAGGGAATTGACATGAAGAGTTGGGAAATTTTCAAGCTACAATACCCAGAAAACTGTGAAATTAACCCCTACATATCAGCCTTCAGGACTACTGCCATCATTTACTTGACAGGAGTAACATAAAGTGACAGTGTCATTACTAAATGAAATCTCCAAGCCCAATCACTTCATACTGGGTGAAGCTTTATACGGTAATCAGCATCTTACTCTAGTTACTTACTCTAGCACTTTTCTGGCTGGCATGATTTCATCTGTTGTAGTATTTACTGCATGGAAATACAGATCCGTCCTGCAAAAAAAGGTTCAAAAGTGAAGGAAAAATGAAAATGAAAAGTGTGTAAAGACCAACGGATGGATGGACGGCAGTGAAAATGTTATTACCAGTGACATAATCTTACTTCATGTGCAAGGACTTTCTATCAGAATGTGCAACAGTGGCTATAGGCACATGACGACATGCGATACACTAAGATTCAAGGGTGCTTCTAAATCCTACAAATGGTCCCACAGAGAACCTGAACTGAAAAACCATTCAATAACACAGACTGAAACTCACAATTTATCATTGGGTTTTCCATCACTATCTTTATGAGTAGTGATCATGCCGACGTTGATGCGAGCTTTGATTATACCAGATAGGAACCTGAAATGAAGCAACATGACTGATATTTGTGATGGGCCTCGAAATCATCTACATTATTTCATTTAATTCACAGTGCCTGGTAGGTTTCCGGTCTACAGGAAGTCTGAACAAGACAACTGTATCAGCATCAACGTGAAAGATTGATTCCAGATTTGACACAATACCATGGACCTCGAACTTCATCGTCTTGAACAATATCTAATTCCCTTATTAATTCTTTACCAAATGTTACAAAGAAGATTCAAAAAACACTTGTCAAAAAGAACATTAAATGGAAACCAAAGCATGTGAAGGAAGAGGCTCAATCATGGACTCATACTTAGCAAATTCATCCTTCATTTTCCCGACTGTCGCAGTGTTGGCACGGAAAACACCCTTTAGACGTTGATTTGCATTCATCATATAGATCTGAAGATAGGGCAGAGACAGTAATGCATCGCAAGAATGAAATGGTCCATGGACCATGTGCTCACTGGGTTGGACATAATAGTCTAATGACAGAGGGAGGTACATATCAGTTATGAGCAATCTGGGTCAAGTCATTCCCAGAAAAGACTTTGTTGATTTTTGGGTTATGCCACCTGGCGGCCATATTGAATGTCCGATCGGGCCGAAACTTCACATGCACATAAAGGTCATCTGCAGGGGGCCACATAGCACATTGGAGCGCTTTGGGTTAAGTCGTTCCTGAGTACCAGCACTTTGATGATTTTCGGCTTACGCCACCTGGCGGCCATATTGGATGTCCGATCGGGCCGAAACTTCACATGGACATAAAGGTCATCTGCAGGGGGCCACATAGCAAATTGGAGCGCTTTGGGTTAAGGCGTTCCTGAGTTACAGCACTTTGATGATTTTTGGGTTACGCCACCTGGTGGCCATGTTTGAAGTCAAATCAGGCCGAAATTTGACATGCATGTAAAGGTCATCTAGATGGAGGTAAATATCAAATTTGAGCACTCTGCGTCAAGCCGTTCCTGAGTAATAGCACTTACTTGATTTTCAGGTTACGCCACCTGGCGGCCATATTGGATGTCGAATCGGGCCGAAACTTGGTATTTTTTAAGGTACCCCTCCAATGCATGTTTATGCAAGATATGAAGTTGCTCGGTGAAATAATGACAAACTGTGGCAGGTTCGTCACTTTTGTCGAACTTTGACCTCTGTGACCTTGAAAAGTAGGTCAAATCAAAAACCCGTTATATATGTTATGTATCCTTATTAGCTACACCTATGATAAAAATTTGAAGATGATCTAGTCATTAGTTCAGGAGTTATTGTACTTTTTGTGTTTTTGGTTTCCGCCACCTGGTGGCCAAACTGAGAGTCGAATCGGACCGAAACTTGGTGTCGTGGGTCATCTGACCTAGGGGTATATATGTACCAAGTTTCAGATCAATAGCTCCAGCGGTTACGAAACGTGCCCTGCTAACGGACAACGACGGACGTAGTGAACTTTTGGCTGTTGTGAATCCATTTTCTTGTGCACCGATTTCCTTGTGCACCTGTGACACCTTGTGCACCTTTACTTGTGCACCTGTGACTCCTTGTGCACCCAAAAAGTCGCCTTGTGCATCAAAAAAGTTGCCTTGTGGATCAAAATGTGTCTTGCCTTGTAGATCAAAATAGACACGGAGGACAAATTTTCGATGGATAGTTAACGCCTGTGCAACCACTTTCGAGATATGAATCAGAAGGCCCTCTAGTAGTTGTTTCTGATAGCCATTTTGTGCACCTAGATGCACAAGAGAAAATTGAATCAGAATGACCTCTCATAGAGCAAATTCGATGCACAACCACCCCGTGTTAAACACGGACGACGACGACGACGACGGACGACGGACGCTGCGCCATCGTAATAGCTCACCCCAGTGAGCTAAAAATTATGTAATCTGACTCAGATATTAGAGTTCCATATTCCATCGAATCCTCCACTGCTGACCGTGAAGCTACAAGTAGAGTGGGTTGAAGTTGATGCCCAGTTGGATTCACTATTTGACATGCAGTCCAACAATCGTAATCTAGAAAAGGCAGTTCACAGACATAGGGAGGGGGACAAATGAAGATAAATTAAATTGCACACATGGATTGATATCTGGTGCAAGAGATTTCGTGCAACGAACACCTAAGGCTGCATGTACACTGCAAACGAAATGGCGAAGCAAATTTCGCCCGGCAATGTGGGGAAAATATTTAAATATCCTGGAAGCATCAGCGTGTACAAACTGAAAGCAGTCAGCGCTGGCGATAGCACGACGAGATCAAAATTTTATATTTGATCGCGAGAACTTCTACAGGATGCAAGTTGAATCCCTGATAAGCACTGTGTTGGCAAGAATTCGCTTGTCTTCGCCTCACCGCATCACTTCGCCAGTTCACTTGCAGTGTGAACGCAGCCTAAAGGCGACATTCCACGTGAGAGAAAATGTCGACATTTTCTCTCAGCCGACTGTCGACAGAACTATCTGTGGTCCGTCCACATGAAAGAAAAGTGCGCAGACAGTCACTATCAGCAAGATAGTTTCTAGCTTCTGCGAGTTTCTCGAGAGAGAAATTTTTTTTAGCCTTTTCCACGTGAGAGTAAAACTGTCAGAAAACAACCAGCTACGGTCATTGTCTGGACACTGTCTGGAACTTTATTGCAGGATAGAACATGTCCTATTCACTGCGAGCACTGTCTGACACTATAAAAAGTGTCTGACATAATCTACCTTTTCTGCGTCCACATGACATAAAATCACTCAGCTATAAACTTCTGACATTTATTGATCACTCTCGTACAGCTGCTCGCAGAGCGATGTCCACATGCGACTTTGTGTCTGAGAGCAAACTTCTGTGAGAAAACTCTCACGTGGAATGTCACCTTTAGTCAAACGAATCTGTAAAAGAAGCAAAGTCGCCAATTTTGACGAACAACTCACCAAAACCTTCGCTGTATCCGAATGCCCAGCTTTATCCCTAGCTATGACCTTGAAGTGAAAGTAACCCTGCATGTTGTCTTGAAAGAACATGTTGGTTTTTAGTTCACCACTTGTCTTATTTAAGATAAAGACTTGATAGTTTTGTATCCTTGCGTTAACTTGCTGCTTCAGCTCATTGGGTGTAATACTTATTGTACCATCGATGAAGAACTCTGCTTTTGCATTGGGTCCGATGTCTTTGTCGACCACATACGGCTGAAAACATAACAAGATAACTTGATTTGATTTTTAACAAAAGCTACCGAGAAACATACATGTAACAGTGTAATTCTGATAAAGATAACTTCTTTCAGAACTCTAAACTTTCGCACAACAGATATTCCTGTAAAGTATGATTCACCCTAACTTCAACATGGGCAAAGTGCCGAGCTTGGAAATGTGCACAGGTCAGTGGTAAATAATCCATGCTGCAGTTATCTAACTGGTAAATACTGTGGTTTGTGGTTTAATCATTGTGTTCACTTGTGGTGTCTGATGGAAAGGCCTGGCACTTTGCCCATGTTGAAGTTAGGGTGAATCATACTTTACTATCAAAACTGCTCTAGTATCTCCGACCTCAGTGCTAACTCTGATAAACAATAAGTAACACTCACCCCAAAGTTCATGACTTGAGTGTAAACTTGAGTATCTCTTGTTACTCCGGCACTAAAGTCCTTGACTGTGAATTTTGGCGGGTTGTCGTTGACATCTTGTACTTTGACCTGTACTGGTAATAACGACTTATCTTTAGGCGAGTACGGCACATTATTGGTGGCTCTTTTCTTTCGGCGTTTCTTTGAATCTAAATAAAGAGAAAACACAGAATACACACGTAAATGTACACTCAAGTGATTCCAAGATACATGTATCTCTGGAGTATTTTTTGAAAAGTTTAGTCACAGATATAGTACACAGCACCACTGAAAACTGGCAACTCTGGATGTTGGTTCTCAAAGCGTCAACAGTGACATAAAGTCTTGCAATCAATCAACCCACCACTGCAGCCGTGTTTTGCTTTCACAACAAGGTCAACATGAGATTTTCCATTCAGATACTTTGACTCCCTGTCAATCTTCTCCACAATGGTTAACACACGAGTATTCCGGTCAAGGTGGAAATTATNTGTGGAAAATGGAGTGCAACACAAGTAGCCCCCACCCCCACCCCACCCCTCCCCGGCAATGACTATTTGGCATGTTTGGTGATAGAAAGTGAGATTCAGTGAATGTCCTCTCCCATCCTCTCTATACCTCATTCTTTCGTTATGAAGCCGAGACCATTTCCCATTTCAAAACCACATTTCCACAGCAACCAAACCACAAAGGTCTACTTGTATTCATCACACGTCTGCGGTTGGATTTCCTTCTTTTCATCAGCATTTCTCAACAAAGCAAGCTCACTGTTTGTCCTGCCTCCAGTCATGCCAACATCAACTCCAGGAAGTGGTTGGGGAAAGAGGATTAAAGATTGGCTAACTTAAAGATAATGTATCACAGGCATTTTCGCGGGCCACGAAAATGGAACATTCCTGCGTTTACGTGCAGGAGGATCGAAGAAAAGAGTTGAATGACTCTAAACAAGGCATGTAGGTTGTTCAACTTTTTCTTTTGTCCTCCTGCAGCTAGACAAAGGAAAGTTAACCATGGGTGATTATCCTGCGGGTAAACGCTGCCAATCAAGCAGCATACAGGGTAAGCAACACAGTGGTTTTCTAGGCCCTTAACTCATCTGCCCCCGAAGTCCAGCAGACGGCACCTTCTGTCAAAGTTTTCTCACATCCTCTGGCATAGACTGAAAAATATTTGAAGAAAGTTTGTTCCTGTCAACCATCTGAAGAATGTTTCTTCAAATTCTTTCCAATTCATTCCCAAGGATTTTAGAAAACTTCAACAGAGGATATCGTCTGCTCAAACCTGGGAGCAGATGAGTTAANAAACTTCAACAGAGGATATCGTCTGCTCAAACCTGGGAGCAGATGAGTTAACCTGAATAACTATGAATTTACACGCGTGTTGGCCTAATCGCGCTTTGTAATACGGCCCTATTGTTTTTGACGAATTATGCTATAAAATGAAGGATTTTGATCTCAGATAATAAAGAACACAGGTATGCTTAAAGGGCCTCTAGAGGCAGCCCAGCATGGCTGGGGAAAACCCCGGGGAAAACCCAGGTTCAATACCTCGTACTGGTGATTAACGTTAAAGTGGCGCCGCCTAGCTGAAGAACCGATACTGATAGTAGCCTAATGGCGAGCTGCCTCTAGAGTCCCTTTAATGTTGAATATGTTCTTTGGTGAAATATTTTGTAGCCTACTGGATTATTTTTGATGACAGCAGTAGGGGGCCATGTCGAATTAGCGGAACCAGCGGAAACAACGGAACAACCGGAACCTGGTCTGCACCCGATAGAACTTCGTTTAGCTGTTGACTGAAAGCAACACGCGACTTGGTGTTGCTAAGCAACACGCTGCTGCAGTCATGATGCGAGGATTGAGACCTACATCTAGGCCCTAGGCAATTGCTAGGTCTAGGTTGGGCTATCGGTAGGCCTACATGGCCTCGGCCTACTGTAGACCTATTTTTTCCGGCGCCTTATTCGATTTGAACAGTGCAGTTATTATTTAAAAAACTACATTATGTTTTTCCTTCATGTTCCGCTGGTTCCGCTGTTTCCGCTAATTCGACATGGCCGCAGTAGGGTGAGCGTGATAAAGGGCACATTCTGCTGCGAGTGGAATTCAGGAGACAAAATGTCAAGGGTGAAGGAAGCGTAGTCCGAAGGGCCAAGTGACCGTAGGCCTTGATATGTCAAAATGACAAAAGGCGACGCTGGCCTGAGGATTCCACGTATTGCTGTCCAGTGCACACTTGGCGTCAACAGCCGTGTGCTCGCGATATCTCCTAGTGTCCTGCTGGCTTCAGCAGAGACATTTCCTTGACATAAGGCTTGAAAGATACACCCGATTAAAATACTCACATGCACAAAGATGCACATGGACATGATGGAAGAACAACCCTATCAGCACTGGTTTCCACGTTAAGCTTTTCCAAGCTGTAATGCTGACCCAGTACCACCGGCAACCAATTACGAAACATTGTCTGCATCATAACACAGGGATTACGGGGCAAATGGGCAATCTAGTTGGTGCAGCGACATAAATGATGACAAACGACCCAAATGGGCAGATTTAGAGTGAGCCAAACGAGGGGTGGAACAGTAATGTTGTGGTATTACGGGCAGGCAGTCAAAACTGGCCAAGGAAGGCCCATTTGTTACCTTCCATTGACGCACTTTGGCAGCAAACATAACAACCCAGATTGCATGGAAAATGGCCATCATGGCACACTTCGAAATTCTCTTGGGATAAAGAATCTATCGTGGAAAACCTCCAGTTAAAAACTTATTGCCTAGATGCACACATTCTGAAGATGAAAAGGTTCGCTAGGTCTACTGATGTCAAACGCTGGTAACAACAAAAACACCCTGCATTAGAAATATTGATGCTGTGGGTAGATAAAAGAAGAATTTTATGCTGAAGTGAAAGCTTTCGTCTCTGTAACAGGAATTTGCTGTGTGCACGGAAGAATGTAAAGATTGTCCATGCTAATATTTTTTTTCAATCTGGGACATACAATTTCCGCTATACTCGAATACATGAGAGTGTGTTGGCAAAATGTAACTCAGGGTTTCTGCCAGATGGGAGAACGGGGAGAATTCCATCCTCAAGAAAATTACTTGTGGATAAATCCACCCCAAAAATTTTCAGAGAGACTTTTCAACTTGTCTTTTTTTCTTTTCAAAACATTATACTACAACATCATGTTACCTTGCAGTCTCTTTTCATTAGTTTTTCCCTTTTTTAAAATGATTTCTATTTCGTCAGGCAAATATATATGCATTTTCACAACAACAGACACGAACGGCAGCGAATTGCCGGCAAATCACGGGAGAAAACAACGCCGTCAGCTGGGAATCACGTCTAAGGGACTTAAAAATTCAGATTTTTCTCCAGACGCCGGGCCAGTGTTCTCCACTGGTTTTGGTCTAAGAGGGGCGGCGGTGGGCATGGTGACTGGAGGTACCGCGTGAAGCGCCAATTAAAGGTGCCTTCTGGCGGGGGTCTGGTGCTCTGAGATGTGTTTTCTGAGCATCTGAGACGTACAGTACACTAGGTCACAATTGACATCCCTACGGCTTCGCGTAAGTTACTCGTAAGATACGCGAAAGTTATTCGTAAGATACGCGTAACTTGCGCGTCACTCACAGGTTTGGTTTCACGTAACTCGCCTCGTAAATCATTGCATAGCTAGCAAAATTCGCGTAACTCACTGCGTAACTCACCTCGTAAGTTACGCGTAACATAGCTCGTGAGTTGTTGCGTAAGTTACGAGTGACTTACGCGTAACTTGCACGAATTTAGGGATGTCAATTGTGACCTGTACTGTATATTTGAGCGATCTAAATCATAAATCTTAGGGCGGACAAATTTTTAAGTGGGGTGGGCCGTTTTTAAGAGGGGCGGAGTTTGCCGTCGGTATTTTTTTGAGACGGGTGGGCCGCCAATTTTTTAACTGGTGTGGAGAACACTGTAGTGCCGTGGTCCACCCCAAAATATTTTTTTGTGGCAGAAACCCTGTAACTTGATGCTGGACAACAGTGGATGGAGAGTAAACCAAGTTAAAACGAGTGGTCAGTAAAGAGCAACGTTAATCAGTCAACTTGCTTGGTCAATTTACCATGGTAGAACATGGTATGATGACTATCTTCAAAGTTCAGCTGTCGATACCCCAAAGAAGATATGAGCAACTACACCACAGAGGCCAGCCAGCCATGACAAGATGTAAGAATGCCAAGATATGAGGAGGATATTGCATTTCTTACAGGACTTAAATATTCCAATAGCCATGAGGAATTTTTAGAATGCAATAAGACGACCTCAAACATATGTAACATGATCAAAAGTCACATCAGGCAGGATTAGATCAAAGTAGTCCGCCACACAGCAGGAAGCCACAGACAGGCAAAGGAGAATGCGGATGGATTGGATGATGCAGGGAACTCCTCAGTTCAGGAAACGTTGAAGAGATTTTGACCAAATGGCATGACTGAGAGGTAATGATGAGGATTCCAGCATGTCTGGCGAAGAAATTTTCGCATATTTCATTATGGTAACTGGAAAAACGCCAACCGACCGACTCGCCGACCTACCGACCGACTGACCAACTGACCAAATCCCTTTCATTTGATCCTTCAACAGCACAGAAGCACCAGCGGAGCAGTCTGTTTCGCGACCTGGTTGAAAATGACATACATTCTGTGCGATGCATGTAGGCAACGTATAACTGATCTCTTCTTAGGTTGAGTTACGTAGTAGGGAAGTTGCGGTATTTCAGCCGCATTTCCTTCAGTGCGGCTACGTTCTCTGCCAAAATTGCCCAATTCTCGCATCAGGGGTTTATGTCGCCAGGCCCAAATTTTCAAAAATTCCATGCTCCATATTACCGGTAGACTCCTGAACTGGCTGGACCATCTCTAAATTTTTAACATACGTATTTTATGGGTTTTTGATTTGACCTACCTTTCAAGGTCTCAGAGGTCAGAATTCAAAATTTTGCCATTTGGTGGCATCGTGGCTATTCCTATAATCTTCTAACTTGGTGTGATCATGTGTCCAGCATGTAGACACATTGTGTCTATATGTCAGGCAAATTTTGGCGCATTTGGATTCTGGTACATTCACCCACAGGGAGCACATATGGTCCATGGACAATTTCATATTTTTATTCAGTTTTTCATATTTTTATTCAGTTTCGTGTACGTTCATCGACGTCCGTATATAATCGACATACATCAGGCATGCTGCGGCGCACTGCAGATTTGAGTGATGATAACGCGGTGCCATAAAAACTTCTCTGGTGATTTTTGGGGTGCCTCAGGCAACAATATGGCTTTCTCAGGGTGACATTTCGCTCTCCCTCCACTCCGGGCACCACAATGGTCACACGTGTTGGACACACAAATCCTCATGTGCATCACCAAATGAATAAATTCGTGAGGTGAACGAAAACACCAGCATTGCAAATACTTAAAACAGTGCAGGCCCCCCCCCCTCCCCACTTGGTCAGGTTCACCGATAGGTAATTTTATACAACCATCAAATCCAGAAATACTATGCAGAACGCGCTTAACGAGCAACATCGTCCCCAAGGTAAGATAGGACTTCACAGATTATCAAGGGTAATATTGAAATGGTAGACCAAGGAGATATGTCAACCTGACTATCCTTGCAGAGCGCCCCTCGTCTTCTTTGAACAGGATCAATCAATAACCTGACTACTCTCATGCAGACAATAATCAACAAACCCTCACCGAGAAGGGTGGCTATTTTTGGACATATCATTCAAGCCCTCTCATATTTCCAATTATTTCTGAATGTCCCTCGCAGTGAGTGTCCATTGACAGAAATAACATGAAGGATACTTAGAAGAAACCAGACGAGGTCCATGCAACCTTGTTGATTAGAGTATCACTATTTCACACTGTGAAAAGCGTGTAAGCTTTATCAACATGCATGGTCAAGAGAAGACAAGGAAGACATATACTGAACATGGTCCATGTGATCACCAGGGGCCCCCTGTTTCATAAAGTGACTTTAAGCTAATGGTACCGTTAACCAAATTGAAAATGCATTGAAATTAATGGTACCATTAGCTTAAAGTTACTTTATGAAACAGGTAGGTCCCTGGCTGTCATGCACCAGGGGCCTGTTTCAAAAAGTGACTTTAAGCTAATGGTACCTTTAACCAAATGGAAAATGCATGGAGTTAATGGTAGCATTAGCTTTAAGTCACTTTGTGAAACAAGCCCCTGGTCAAGAGGGGTAACATATAATTCACACATGGTTAGAAAATTCTGTTTTTAATGCACTATAAATTGTTCAAGTACAGTACGTTGCACAATGACCTCCCTTCCACGGCGCGCACCACCCGCGTACCATGCAGCATCATTCTCGTACCATCCTTTTATCTTCCGAGGACGTTGCGCTGTGTCATGGAAGGCAAGCAGTGAAGACGTAACGTCATTCACCCGACGTCACGCAACAGAGACGCGTGACGTACCCGTACCATCCGCGATGAACTGAAGGTTACCTTCCGCGCCACGTCCGAGGAAGGTACGCAGATAAAGGGAGGTCAATTGTGCAATGTACTGTAATATTGACATTCCCCAGTCTTTTTTCAAAATGGCCGGGCCAAAATTTGGCATACACATGGGGGACATCGAATTTATCAGGTTAGAAGAAAGATTCTACATACAGCTGGAATCATTCATGAGATATGGGCTAAAGTCAGTTTTTCAAGATGGCCGACTGGCAGCCATATTTAAAGTCAAATTGGACCTACATTTGCTGTTCACATGGAGGGTACTTTACAAGTAAGGTCGAAACATTCTAGATATTATGGTCGGAGTCATGCAGAACACGAACATGCAGATTGTGATGCATGTTGAGACTAGCAAAGCACCTTTTTAGAGTAAGTCATAATAACAGCGACAATGGGTTGTTTCAATTTCAACAAGATTTCCAAACTTAAAATGGGAAGAACAATTCCAATCATACACTCAGAGTCACGAAAAAGTAAGACCTATTTGTTGATAATTTGATGGTGGTTGGTCTCTGCTAACAAAGTCAATTTGAAGTCTCTATTCCGCCTGATGAAGCATTGAATATCTTCTCTCCTTCGGGACTTTCATTGAAAACTTTCATTTGTGCTCATGCCGACGTGAAATTAAATTGTTTATCTAGACGGGTTTTCTTCGATCAAACTGACGTGTGACCTGCTCTCAGCTTTCCGACTCAAGAGATGCATTTTTCACCAATGTGACAATGTTGAAATTCTGCACCATTTCCATGGTTGTAGGGTATCAACATTCAAAACTTTGGCCTGTATTTTAGAATGCTCCTCAACGTAAATGAATTCCTCAAGACTATTGTTCTCCTGCTGTTGAGAACAATAGCTCTGAGGAACTCCTTTGTGTTGAGGAGCATTCTACAATACAGGCATTTATTTCTAATTTTATCTTGATCAGCAGAAACGATACGTGACCCGGCACAACAAAATGAGTCGGAAGTCGCACAGAAGAAGACCGAACATGACACCACACCAGACAACAACTACAGAAATCGACAAAGTCAAATTTCACAATGGGCAGACAATCCTGAAATCAACAAACCGTTGGTGACACCTTGGACATGTTGCGTCTTCTTCTGTGCGCATTCCAACTCATTTTGTTGTGCCGGGTCACATATACAAATTTCTGAAATTCTGTCAGACTTATTTTAGTCATGATCCTCCGCTGCCAGTATTTATGTAAAATCAGATCCAGTATGTAAATTGAATGGTATGTCAATGACCTGTAATGCAAGCATTGCCTCTTATGTACGGGAGGGACACACGCCTGACCCTAGTCGATGCACACGTTGCAGTGGGTTGTGGACAAATTGGACAGAGCTTTTTGTGGCATCACAGGATTCTGAGGTATATCAACTGGAAGCATCGTAATTTAAACACGTATATAATCATAAAGTTGAATTTGGGAAAAAAATAAAAGCTGTGGTACATGTATCAAAAACACAAATTGACACCTGGAATTAAGGCAGGATTTTCTTTATTATGGTTTCCGATCTCAAGATCGGAAACCATATAGTGTTTGGTCGTGGTGTCTGTCTGTGTGTGTGTCTGTGTGTGTGTCTGTCTGTTAGTCCCCTCATAGAGACCAACACTCACCAAAAAATTCAGGTTGATCGGTCAAAGCGTTCTCAAGCTAATTGACGGAAACCAAATGTTAACGGACACCGACACCGACACCGACGACGACACCGACACCGACGACGACACCGACACCGACGCACGCGCCACGACATAATGCCCCCGACTTTTTCGGAAGTCGGGGGCATAAAAAAGGGCTGGCCTTATTTTCTCGGTCTGCTGCCTTTTAACAAAGCATTTTCTGCGGTGTGTTTTCCCGCTGCGTGAAAACGCGTCAGTGGGTTCGGGCCTTAAGAGTTATTCTTTGGAAATCTTTTGTTTACAACACCTTACACAATTAAAGTTTTTAAAAATCTTTTTACTCACAGAGTTTCCAGTTTTTGCTTTTCCTCCTCCTTTTTTAGTCTTTTGTTCATTTCAGTGGTGCGTGATTCGCGGTGCACATATTTTCTCTTACCAGTGCACTCGTATGTCCAGTGGCCCTTCTCAAGACATTTCTGACAGGTCACATTCTGCGCACTGGGCTGTCTAGAAAAAGAAAGGGAGAAAAAATTGTGAATTTTGGACCCGTGAACACAGGGCAGGTGTGAAAGGAATCCAAGTCCCCCTGGAATCAAAGTCCAGTCTTATTGTTCAGCGAGGAATGAGGACCCTAGCTCACTGCATCAATAGGTGTCACCAGTGGTTAAATCTATTGAACTGAAACTGGCAACTCGGTCCTGATCAATTTCCCACACAAAAGCCGTCCATTGTATAGGACCGAGTTTCGGTGTGCTGCCCTCTATCGTAGCTAGGATGCCCATTAGATGGCTAGAGACACCATGAC